>OVBI01000125.1:0-143331 GCA_900406495.1 Sisymbrium altissimum
TATATATCTTCTTTCATTTGTCCAAATTAAATCTAAATCATTCCACGTGGTTTCTACTTTGATACTTTCCACCATGCCAAAAGTTCTTACAAATTTTTTAATCCACAAATAATATTTAGTATTTATTTTTCAAAATTTGTTGTGCACCCCACGCTGCATCCATCCCCAAAACCTGCTTTTTAAATAATGGGTTTGCTATTTTTCCTTTTTATTGTAAAATATGGAACACATTGTTTATTGACTTTTCTACTGATCAGATTGTTAATAGTATCGAGAATACATCCAACCGAACTTGTAGGTAAAGGATTTTGATGCTTCTTCTAAAAGGAAATAAATCAAATCAACTAATCCGCTTTAACGAACGAAGATTAACTTTTCATAGTTTCATACAATGAATAAAACTACAGTTGATTTGTCTTCTCTAACAACTTAGAACCATTCGAAAATATTTGGACAAGGAGAAAGAAAAAAACATTATTCCTGAATTAATCTTATTATTTATGCGCGCGTCCAAAAGGAGAAAGAAAAAAAACATTATTCCTGAACTAATCTTATTATTTATGTTAGCGGTTACATAAATTATGAAGTGAATGTTATATCATTATATTAGATTATAATATCTAAAATTTTAGTACTTAAAAAGATTAAAATAATGTGTGTTAAATTTTTAGAAAACGTTTTTAACTGTCGTCAGTAACGTCGTTCTTCTACGGTTTTTCCCGTCTGATGTTATAAACAGAATTTATCATTGTGCCCACATTAAAAATGGAGAATTAATGAGTGAATGTTAGCGCAAACTTTAATTTACTTACCAGTTGACAGATAATTATACTACTGTAAATCAGATTCAACTATTGTTCCCAAACCCAATAGGAGATAGAAGAGCCACATGATCAATCTTAGTGCCTTCGACTGGTTTAAATATGTAATTTGAGTATATGCATGCAGTTAGTGTTAATTAAGCAAAAAAGGAGCATATGATAAGTTTTAACTTTTCATAACATCCTTGATTACATAGTATTCACAAATGCACGACGAGGCACCATAATATAAGTTAAAATCGATTTTTCAAGAAATTTATTAAAATATTTTTAACGGAAAGTTTTTAATGGATATCTAAAATTTAAATTAAATAAAAAAGTAAGAGATCATTTGGGATATAGTCTCTGAGAGATCTTTAAATACCCATCAGAGATTCTTTCAGCATTTGCAACTTATAATTGGTGTTGTATTTTTTTTAATTAAAATTTAATTGCTTTATAAAATATATATATATATATATATTAAAATAATAATATTTTAGGTTTGAAATATCTTTTTTGGATCTCTCACGAGTGGAAATACTTTTAAAGTCGATTTTTCATGAAATTTCTATGAAGTAGGACATGCGAACAAGTAACTAAGGTTTATCACCAAATTAACAAACATAGAAACATAATACTTTCATTAAGCTTTCAATTGTATAATGTAACAAATATTCTCTTAATAAATAAAGATTAGTCATAAAAGTAGACTGGGTAGAGTCGTAGAGATGATGACACGTCATCTAATCATCTTTTTCTCGAACTAACACTGGGTTATTACTTAATATAGATTAGACTTTAAAGTACGAATTTCGAAAGAAGTTCCTATTTTAAAAAATGAAGGAATAATTTATAAATGTAATCACTAAAGTCGGTGAGTATGATGCATAGTATTGTCCTTTTCGATGCCAAAAATTCTTATCCCATGGTTCCTTCTATTTATATATAATTTTCCTCGTTATGAAAAATATACCTTTCTCCCATGAAGTGATTACATTTACAAAGAATCCATCGTTGTGTAAGTGGTTCGTTTGCATGTGCATCCATGTAGATGATGCTCGTTATATCAAACTTAAAAATTGAATCCGGATGTTGAGGATAAAAAAATAGATTTATATGCCAAAAGTTTAGTTTGAATGCAATTTAAAAGACTAAATATTTTTGCAAGTGTTCTTTGGAATCTAATTTTCTAAATGACAAGCTACATTTTTCGATTAAATTACGCAGAAATTGCAGAAGCTTTGTTTCTACGTCAAAATTAATATTATTTTGGTCATTTCGTTACAAAAAAATATCAACGCATAACTTTTACAACTGTTGACAAAAAAAAATTACAACAAAAATATATGAATGAGATTTAAGATTAAATTTTGTTTCCAAAACCTACCTAAAAACTGACATTACGTGAACAACATCCAGATACTGAATTTTCAATGTGGAATTCATCATGACTCACCATTCGTACATAGGTAGAAACAAACAGACCATAATTCAATAATCAATGCGATGACATTTACAAAATGTTTCAGCGATACATCGCCGGTAAATGATCAAGAACACCCACATTCTATGTCTAAAGCATACCAACCTCGACCGGGCCATCTTGTTCCCAACCCTCTTCAGAAAATGGTAAAAGAAAAAAAACAATAAATCGGAAAAAGCTAGTTGTTTGTAAAAAAGTTATAAAACATAATTGAAGGTGAGAGAAAATCTATATATAAGGTACAAGGGTGAAGGGGTGTGTCTATATATGTTGGATGATTAGTTCTCTGCCATGTGCTATGGAATCAACCTCTTATGCTTTATGTTCTGTTAACTCCTACCTTATACTATAACTTTCATTATTCATCAATAATTCGAATTCCTCCGTCTTTTTATATTTTAGTCTTTCATATAAATACGCCCTCTCCCTACTCATCCTTCACAACATCCCTAGCTCTCTTCTTCGTTTTAAGTTCATCTTCCAATAACTACTAATTCTAAAAGAAATGGGAGAAGAAGTTAAACCAGTAAGATTCAAGTTCCAACAATACTTCAGTTGGGAACAAAAATACCTATTTATTATTAATTGGTCATTGATGTTTTCATAATTAGGAGGAAAAAGAGGGAATCTCTGCTCCAGAGGCCGTCCCAGAGCCCGCCTCCACGGAGGAGGAGAAGAAAGATCTGGCGGAGGAGAAGCAAGCGGCGGCTGAGGAGGAGAAACCAACGGTGGAGGAGGAGCCGCAGCCGCCTCCACCATTCATACTCTACGTCGACTTGCATTGTGTGGGATGTGTTAAGAAGATCCAAAGATCTATACTAAAAATTAGAGGTACAGATATAAATATTAATTGAGGGAGAATTAGATTCGGCTAAAAAATAATTGTGCATCAGCATAAAAATGATTTGAAACTAAACATCGATATTCTTTAAAGTACCTAAATATTGTTGAATTAACCCCAAAATTTATATGAATAGTTGCTTTATTTATAATTGAGTATGAAAAATGCGTAGGTGTGGAAGAAGTGGTGATGGACATGAATGAAAACCAAGTGACGATAAAAGGAGTGTTGGATCCACAAGCAGTGTGCAACAAAATCAAGAAGAAGACTAAAAGAATGGCCAAAGTCCTCTCGCCGCTTCCGGCCGCCGAGGGAGAACCCCTGCCACCGGTCATAACCTCTCAAGTCTCCGGCCTCACTACCGTCGAGCTCAACGTCAACATGCACTGTCAAGCTTGTGCTGACCAGCTAAAGAAGAAGATTCTCAAAATGAGAGGTACATGCATATACGTATACTGGATCTAGTCAAAACCAAAATACTCCTGTTTAATGTAACAATATTTAAAATAATTTAGATTAACATACAATAATGTCTTTTAATAGTGATTTTCCCCAGTCTTTTAAACATATGTAGCTAAATACTATTTCGTTTTGTACAGTCTTTCTTGATTTTCATGTCCTATGTCAACTTCAGATCGCGTTATGCATCACGTGCACTACGATGGTAAATTGGTGTATCTTAATTCATTTAGACTGACTGGTATTGTTGCTTAAAGGGGTCCAAACAACAGTGACGGAGCACACCACCGGAAAAGTAATAGTGACCGGGACGATGGACGAAGAGAAACTTGTGGACTACGTCTACCGTCGGACCAAAAAGCAAGCCCGAATCGTACCCCAACCCGATCCGGAACCTGAAAAACCCGCGGGGGATGAAGAAAAGAAGGAGGAGAGCGGTGAAGGCGGTGAGAAAACCGCAGAAACAGGAGGTGAGAAGGAAGAGGAGAAGAAAGAGGGAGATGAGAAGGAAGATGACGGTGGCACAGAAGAGACGGAGGCTAACGAGGAGATGGCTACGGGGGAAGATGAAGGGATGAAGAGGATGATGTATTATTATCAGCCTTCATATGCCATCGAAAGGGTTCCTCCGCCGCAGCTTTTCAGCGACGAGAACCCTAACGCTTGTTGCATTTCTTAATTTGGTTTCGTATGCTCTACGGAATATATATATATATTTAGGGGAATTGATTACGTAAAAGAATGAAGAAAAAGAAAAGAAAGAAAATAGGTAACAATGCAAAAAAGCCTGTAAACTATTATTATTATTTTTTTATATAATCGGTGGTTGGTATCTTTATTTATCGATGGATACGTTTTCGCTTTGGTATATACGTAATCGCAACTGAAAAAAACGAACGATACGGAATCTATTCATATTCATGAAAGGTATACGTAGGTGTGCGTGTCAGCGTGTGTGACAGTGAATGTGTTACGATTGTTTTGTATATTATTGCGAGAAATTTTATTTGATATGGGAATTTTTAGAGAGACAGGAGAATCTAGTGGGAATGGGAGATCCTTGTGGGTCGCACATGGTGTGCTCCTTTTTTATTTTGCCACGTCAATCTCCATTTCTCGAACGTAGCAGCCTTTCCAGCCTACCTTGTCTATTTCTTCAATTCTTCTCAGCCTCTCAAAATTCTAAAGGCTCTTAAAATTCTTTCCAAAAACAGCTTAATAGTATTTGACATTTTCTTCAATATTATCGTATGTGTTAAAAGATGTATGGTCTGAATAGTTAGGAAACTTACGGTCGGTAGCGGCACCGTCATCTATTTTTTGTACATGAAGCGAAGCAGATTTTTGCATCTGTTTTTCTTACCATTTTTTGTAGCGTTTCAAAATATTCGGTAATCTCACTACAAAATTATGACTTATATTATCGATCGCTCAATGGAACGCAAAGTGTTAAAGTCTTATATCCATAGAATTCCGGATTTAGGATATTCTACGAATTATAGTTATACCAGAAAAAATTATAAGAAAATAATATTATGGTTTCTGAGTCTTAATTTTTTTTTTTTTGTCGGCAGGTTTATGAGTCTTAATAAATTGTGAAATTGGTTATTTCAAGAAAAAAAAGTTTGAAATTGATTCTTGGTTATGCTGTTCACGGGAACTATTATCGAGTGGCGTGATGATTCTATGAGATGGGCCGTTGTTCAGAAAGCCCATGAGAGGATTAAGCAGAAAAGAAAACTGAGGGAGTGGACAACTGACAAGAGAGCTCCTCTTCAACTTTTGGGCCAGAGACAGTGCAAGTGTTTCCAGTGTGTTATCTTTTTGTTTCTCGGTTAAGAATTTCTCTCGAATCAAAACACATCACTTTTTCTCACAGTCAATGATGCAAGGACGAGTGTCACGAAAACGTACTTAAGATTACCTATTATGATTTTGAGAAAATCGTATAGTTCCGGTCCCATTGACCCACTAAAAAGTACATTTGAACTCAATTAAACTGTTTGTTACTATGCTTAGTAGTAAAGTTGAACTACTGTTGTGGCTAACGAGGAAATTAGAATAATTTTTAGGAGTTTTTTTTCTTCTTTTTCAGCTGGGAGTTGAAATACATAGAAATGCATGGGATGTGTATTATGATTGTTATTAATTTTTGGAACATATTAAATGTGTTACAGCTGTGTCTGATAATTGATAAACCTCCAAACCTTCCATGTATTCTTGTTACTAGCATAAAGTCAAAATATCTTTATAAATACATTATTTTGTACTTTTAATCATTTATATATATAAGTATAATTTGATGAGTATAATTTGTTAAATAGGTATACCAAAAGAAAAACTAATATGCTCTAGATAACTTTTTCCCAAGATGCAGCATAGTAGACATGCTTTATAAAGTATAAACAATAGCTTAGATCTAATTCATATTTGGTTAAGAAAATAACCGAAGGTTATTTTTCGTCACTTCAGAGCACTAGAAATCTATAAGGATAGGATTTGAAACCAATGGATTGGGTAAGAGGATTTTCCATAAAGCCAATGGCCCTCATCTATCCACCAACACAAATATTATAAGAATATCAAATGTGCTATAAAAAAAACAACAACTTTAGCACAAATATTATGTCCATCGGTCTCCCAACAACTCGGAAACCCATCATTTTCATTTAGAAAAATCTAAAGCCACAATTAAAATATAAATTAATTTGATGATGATAACAATGATAACAAGTCTTAGAGAATAGATCAAATAACAAGTCATGAGCATTCTAAGTTAACTCCCAAAATTTATCTAAAAGCCTTTGTTAATTTTTATTAATTCATACAGTCCAGTTGATGTTGCTTGTGCCAATCGGTTTCTTCGCCAACAATTAGAGCTGAAGTTTCTCTATTAGCCAAACTTGACAAAGAAACTCATGACTTCTCAACTTACGGCAACGATTAGAATTTCAGATTTGACTCTTTTCACTCTCAAGAATCAAAAGGGTAGATACACGTTTTACTTTTACCAAAAAGAGTAAATAAAATTTTTATTAAACAAAGAACATCTGTTATTTTCCTAAAAACAAATCACATCATGACTTCATGAGCATTAAGATATATACAGATACTTGTACACCACGCAGGATGTCTTTGATTTTCCTAGGGTCTACAATCATACAAGTCGTTGGACTAGTTATTAACAAATACTTTATATTGATATATATTTATAGTTTTACTTTGACTAGCATTAGACCATGAAAAAGAAGTGCTATTATTCCTTAATTAGTCTTAGTTCCCAGGTTTTTCGTCGTGATATAAGAGTGCAGCTTCAAATATTCACGCCTTCTTGGTAATATATATATTACGTAGCAGCCGGAAGATGTTCCAACAAATTACAAAATTTACTTATCTAAAAGCGTCACGGATGATGCCTCATGCCTGCCCATTCCAGCTCCATTCACAATTCATACTTCGAGCAACTTCTGCCCATCTCACCATCTTTGTCACATAGGTTTTATGAACATCATCATAGTTTTCTATTAATAAAATAATTTCTATTAAAACCTACCATATTTTACTTAAAAAAAAACCTGTTATTCATCCATTTCTTATATCAACGTTTAGTAGATCGAATCAACGTTTTTGCTAGCTAGAATAACTTCCTGTAATTGTTTGATAATCACGATTACATACGTTTCCAACTTCTTATTAGATATTCCGAGCGAAAAAATGCCAACTTACAATAGAGTACATAACGAAAAAAGCGGAAACGAAATTAATTATTTTAAAGAAAAGTCGGTAGATCTGACGGCTACAATAATTTATGACCAGAACCTACCAGAATTTATGGTCATACGCTTCGGAGTCCCATACTATTTAAATATACGATACCGTCTCTTAGAAGGTAAACCATATTGTCTTGTCTTGTCTTGCAAATTACAAAAAAGGTTATTAGAGATTTTATTTAACAAGACATCAAAAAGCAAACCATAACATCTCTTCAAATCGTCATGATAACAGTAGCTATTGCCGCCGAGTTGCTTGAAGAATACACGGCGGCGCTCGCTCGCATCACCGCCTCACTCCTCCCTCCACCACCAACAAGTCGCCGTCGAAGCGTCCGAGTTCCTACTAGCGGCGGCCGAGCTGATTCTCCCTTGCCTCGTAACGATATCTCGTCATCTTGCGCTCCAAACTACGCTGCTTTTCTCTTAAATTTCTGAGTTTTTATGTATAGATCGACGAAGAGATTTTCGAATTTTCTTCTTCTTGACTGTAATTTCGAATCATGCATGCTTATGTTATGAGATTGGAACTTTCTATTTATTTTCTGAGTTGATGTTTTTCTACAATGAATCAATCGAAAATTCAGAAAAGCTTTATATATATATATATTTATATTTTTGAAAATAAATTATTTGAGAGTTCAAAATTTCATGTATCATTGACGGTAGATAACGAAAGAACATTGTGGATAACTATGAAGATATATTGAAACAGCGTTACAAAAATTGTAAGGATACTTTATTTTCTCCTGAAATTTGTAAATTTTCTCAGAAAATTCTTTTATTTTATTTGTTAGATAATTGATACTATTATCTAGCATCACACAAAGTATGTGTAGTAAATTGAAAAGTGTGTACGACGTTCAATGAACTTCGTCACGCAAATTCAGTAATTCACCATAATAGTTTGATAATGAGAGATTAATTAACTAACGGCAACCAAATGATTTTTTTATTAATGGTCTGTTTTTGGATCTTGTTGAATGTACAATCATATAAAGACAACCCTCTTTTGTAAATGAAAAGAGATACAATTGCGGATTTGTTTTACATAAAATTATAAACAACTCGGGGTATTGGTTTCTTGTGGAAAGGAAACCGACATGATGGGGAAGGGGACAGAATCACATGACAGTTCATTGGAAAGCAATGATCATTGGTCAAGAGAAGACTTGCGCGACGAGCTGAGAAAGAAAGAGTTGCTTTTGTAAGTGACGAACCTTAGCAAAACGTTAAAAGTCTTTTCGGCTCTTCTACAGGTGTTTTTAACTTGTTTGTGTGATTATATCCGTGATTCTTTTTTTTTCGTCACAAAAATAGCGATGATGTGAAAGTCACATATTTAATATTTGTCAGAAAAGCATAACAAAATTTTAGCGATGATTATGGTTTGCTACAGTAGTTTCATTTCAGCATTGTAGTTGTTTTTTTTTTTTTTGCTAAATTAAATTGTAGCGATGAAATAAGGAAGTCAAATGATACTTCAGTTACTTACGATATAATGCCAAAAATAAGTGAATCTTGAAAGCGTTCATCCACAAGATCCATTCACATTCTAACAAAATTTCATTGGCAAGTGGCACTGTTAGCGAATCCTTGGAGGTAAAATTGTCGTTGCCTGCAATGTTATGCTGCAATCTTACCGATATGAGGAGCTGCCACACTAAGAGAACCCCCCCCCNCCCCCCCCCCCCCCCCCTCTTCAGTAAAGTGGTAAAATCCGATTAATAAAACAATGCTTATATATACAAGCAGTGGTGGTACAAATAAACAACGGATATATAAGTCTGTTGACTTCGTCCAAACTGCTTTTAGGCTTCTCTTTGGTTACAAGAAAGTGGCCCTACGAATTGAAGAGAAGAGAAGAGATGAATTGGGCCTGATACAAAAAGGGACGAAGCCCACACAAAAAACAACATACTATCGGACGGACTAGCGGTTAAGGGTCTGTTACAAAACAGAGTATGTATATACTCCTTTCACTACGTCATCTTCTTTCTCCTTGTTGCGATTACTCAGAACTGACGTAAACCTGAAACTAGGTAAACCCCCCCCTAAGTCCAAGCCTGTAATCTCTCGAGTCTATCGCGATGATTTCGAGCTTTAGTCTCGCCAAGATGTACACTTAACTATAAGAGAACTCGTAAAAAGTCGGAAGTGTGTTGTGTTCATTCTGTTTCCGATCAATCCTTTTCCCATTGGTTTAATTTAGTTATGTTACCTGATAGATAGACAAAAGAAACCCATGATAAGATAATCAACATATCATCCACGCAAGTTACAAACCAAGATCTTGGATCATCCAAGATTACACAATGACATGAGAAGTCAACATGTCCATACAATGCATAGAGTTTTAATTTCATTTATTACACAACAAAACTAGAATTCACTTTGCGAAGACCGAGGACGTTACTGAACAACACAACACATTTTCATTTTGGCCTAATCTCGATCCCTTGAACGATGATTCCGCCTTTCCACCCACCTTCTCTCGTCTCCAAGACGCTCATATCGAGCTCCTCCTCATCGAAACCGACATAATACTCGCCAAGTTCAATCTCCAACCACCCATCTTCTCGCATTCCAGAATCAAGAAACGCTCTCCTATCATTACGAAACTCGGTTCTTGTGGACCCGAACCTCGTCTCCAATGGCTGGGACTCAAATCCAAATGCTCCCATTTCTCCTTTTTTAAAAACAAGGTAAGCTCCATAAACGGTGGCTTTGGAGAGAAGTGATGTGCTTATTTTGCCTCGGATTTCGAACCAACATACCATTAGAAGCGCTGCAACTTCCTCAAACCTGTTACAGACCAATCGAAGTCAACCACTAAGATGCTTTTGGATTATAAGAAAGCAGAAAAATATAGAGATGAAAACCGTTTAACCTTGACTCCGGAATCGAAATCCATAACCAATATTCAGGAGAATCAACCCAAATGATCTCTAGTTTCCTCGCGGATAACATCCAACATTTTTTCCCGCTTCTTTTTTGCATCCAAAAGCTCTAAATCCAGACTTCAAACAATCAATTTCTAGAGACCATCATACTTTAAGAAACAGGGGACATTGGTGTAAATTTACCGTTCTGCCATCTTCGATGAGAAGAGGGGATTCACAGAAACGGAGGAAGAGCTGCTTATTGGATAACCTAGACAAAGAATGATCAATCACCAGTCGAGAATCAGAGGGAAGAAATCTCGCCCACGCGGCGTTGGAATCGGCGGCGGAGCGAAGTAATTTGGAGACGGCTGAGATACGACAGGCGTCGTGGGGACTAGTGTAAGAAATCACGGATGCGATGCATTCTTCCGGTAAATCAACAAGATTCATCTCCATTGTAGTTACATCATTTTTTTTTTCTTTTGTCTACAAAGACTTATTGCTTCTCGCTCACGTCAAAGGCTTAAAACATTCATTTTCTTTCTTTCACGCCTAATCTTAATATGAGCCATCGTTTTGCTTTGGGAGTTGGGCTAGACCCCCTTTTTTCGTATCTAAAAGTGAGATAAAGGAACTAAATATGGAGTCTAATGTTAATATATAAACTATTTTATTTTGAATTTGGTACACAAATAGTCAAATATAAATAGTTTTATTCAAAATTATACATTGTTATGTTAGAACATAATTAAACCACTGATAAGGCTTTTGAGACATTAACACATTGAATTAATAATTAATTCATCTTTTTGTTAAATAGTTACTATTATTGATATAGGCCCTGTTCGTTTCTTAAAAAGGATGAGATTTCATGATGCAGCGTTTAAATGCAGTAATTAAATAATGTTCGTTTATGATTTTGATTATACATTCTAAAATTGTATATAAATGTAATTACATTCGTTTTCTATTTTTATATCTATATTTAGACGCATCTTATATATCAAATGAGATTTTACGGTTTTGATGGAAAACGAGATTTATAATTTTGATGGGAAAACGAGATTTTACGATTTTGGCGGGAAAACGATATTTTACGGTTTTGGCCGGAAAATGAGATATTATGGTTTTGGCGGGAAAACGAGATATTACGGTTTCGGCGGAAAACTAGATATTACGGTTTCGGCGGAAAACGAGATATTACGGTTTCGGCGGAAAACGAGATATTACGGTTTCGGCGGAAAACGAGATATTACGGTTTCGGCGGAAAACGAGTGGTTTCGACGGTAAAATAAGATTTTACGGTTTTGGCGGGAAAACGAGATTTTACAGTTTTGGTGGGAAAACGAGATTTTACGGTTTTAGTGGAAAAATAAGATTTTACGGTTTTGGCGGAAAAAATGGGATTTTACGATTTTGGCGGAAAACGAGGTTTTGCGGTTTTGGCAGGAAAACGAAGTTTTGCGGTTTTGGCGGGAAACAAGGTTTTGCGGTTTCGGTGGAAAAATGAGATTTTACGGTTTTGACAGAAAAACAAAATTTTGCGGTTTTGGTGGAAAAATAATATTTTGCTGTATTGGCGGGAAAACGTAATTTTGCTGTTTTAGTAGAAAAACGAGATTTTACGGTTTCAGCGGACAAACGAGATTTTGCGGTTTTGGTGGAAAAAATGAGATTTTGTGGTTTTGGCGGGAAAATAAGATTTTGCGGTTTTGGCGGGAATACGAGATTTTACGGTTTTTGGCGGGGAAACAAGATTTTGCGGTTTGGGTGAAAAAGAGATTTTGCGGTTTTGGCAGGAAAAATAAGATTTGCGATTTTTGGTGGAAAATCAAAATTTTTACATGTCGGGAAATCGAGATTTTGCAATTTTGACAGGAAATTGAGATTTTACGGTTTTTTCTCAAAATTTTAAATTTTGCGGTTTTTGCGTGAAACGAGATTTTTTTTTTGATGAAAAATCAAGATTTTACGCTTTTTAATAATAAAATTTTCTTCATTATTTTAAAAATAATACTATTGATTAATAAGATTGGTTTAGACTTTTATTAATTTTGGATTAGTTTAGTATAATCAGATGCAGGAAATGAACTCATCCAGAAATTCTGATTTTCTTTGATGAGTTTTAGAAACGCGTTTGGATACTAATTTTAGATCATGATCTAAATTATCATTAAACGAACATCAACATTCATCTGCATCCAGATAACGTGTCTAGCTCACCGAACGAACACTGCCATAGTCTTAAACGATATATGGGTACGTAGTATACAATCGAACATCGACGCGCTGCAACATAGATATGTATATTTTGGCCTACTCCACAGAAACAAGGATAGACATATATGTATATATAGTACCTAGTGGTTTAGAAAGTTCTCGAGGCAATGTTCTTGGTCCAGATTCCTACTCCAAAACTTCTTGTAGTACTCTGCGTAAGTATAGTCTCTGTAGACTGGCTTCGCCTCGTCCTCCTTGGATTCCCACAAGGGCTTCGCCGGGCTTATGATAGCACAGTCAGCTGGGCACAGAAATGACGCGACCGATAGTCTCGGTTTTTCGATGTTTGTTACTGCTCGATGCCAAACACTTTTGTATACACCGTTACTCAATGCCTGAAATTACATATTTAAGCAAGGTTGGTCCAACGTTTTCAGATGTCCCAGTTCCCCCCTCCCCCCAAATATTAACGTTTAAAATCTGAAGTCCAAAGCTATATATGGCTTCCTTTTACCTATACTTTGGACCGGACCTACATTTAAGATCCTTAATTTATCGACCAACACTTGAAGAATATATTAATAGATATTACTCTGATGAATTACCTGTAACTGGTCACCAATGTTGATGACAAAAGCATCAGGACGAGGATTAACGGCGAACCAGTGACCGTCGATCAAGATCTGGAGACCACAGACGGTAGCGTCTTGGAGAAGAATGGTGAGGGCGTTTGGGTCGGTATGAGCAGGTAAACCATAAGTGAGCTCTGGCTCAGGACATGGAGGGTAATAATTGACTGCCATGTGTTGACCTTGTTCACCAAGCACTTTCTTCATGTGATCTTTTTCTAGACCGAGGCTCTCTGATATCAATTCCTCTATTGTAAATCCCATTTCTCTTACTTCTCTACTGTATTTACTCACAATTTCCCTGCAAAAGCGCACGCACACACACACGCACAGTTAGCTACTCGAATAGTTTCAATGGTGAACATATTCACTTTTTAACTTGATACATAGGTTTAGTTAAATCCATGAAATTACATTAGTATTTGAGTAAATAGTTTATTCTTCTGGATAAAAAACCCCATTTTTTATGCATTGAAGCTCATGATGATTATGTAATTTACCATCGTTTAAAATTTATAATAACTATGGTTTTTTAGAATAATATTTGATCTCATGTGTCAGACTAATTAACAAACTAACTAAACTATGTCTCAAACGTTTGTTTGCGTTGAGATTAGAGCACCTCCATTTATAAAACCGGTTTTAGATTTCTCAACACTTTAATATTGAAATTTTAAAAAGAATTGAACCAATTAAAAGATGACAAACAATTAAAAAGAAATATTCTCAGGTTCTTAAAAGTTTTCAAATCAGAACCCCATTTCATTCTCTCTCTTAATTTTCTAATCTTGTCTTTTTAAAAATGTTGAGATACCTTATCATATACTCATGGAGTGTTTATATTTTTTCTTAGCTCTAAGCTTTTTTCCAACGGAATCGACTAAACTTGTAACATCTGAAACAAAATGGTTTGTTTTTTTGTATTTACATTTGCAATTATAAATATTACCAAAAAAGTATTATATAGCATAATTCAACAAGTATATAAATTATTTTCGTGTATTGGACTAACGCAAGAAAAAAAGCTCTTGAAAACTCGAGGTCTATTTATAATTCTTTAGTTAACCGTAGTTTTAACATCTTGCTTAATAATCGGCCTCACAATTTTATGAGGCCACCGCGGCCCTACTTTTAAGACAAGGACATGTATGTCGATTAGTTTTAAGGGAAATTAAAATAGCGCGAAAATAAAGAAAATAGGAAGTTTCAAGATCTTCACTATTACTTTTTCTTTTAAAAATGACAAGAGGAGCTGGATCCCGTTAAAAAAATAAAATAATAGTGGAGCAAGTTGTCAGCTTCGAACCAACCCAAGGACAATCGTGGCAAAAAAACACAGCAAAAAAATAAGAGAGCACTGATCTGTTAAATCAGAGAGACGCTGAAAATGGAAATAAGACCGATTCAAACAATGAAAGACAATGAAAGAGACGACAAAAGAAAAGACCGATTCAAACAAAAACAAGAAAGGTTTTCTTCAATAATAAAGAACATGAAAATTCAATAGAAGATTGGTATGATATCACGACGCTGACGTCAACGCGGATTACCGGTGACGTTGACGGCGTTATCATACATAAACAATATTTTATAGGGTTATGATTAGCAGTTTCATTTATATCATACATACATCATTTTTTTTCTAGGACAAACTGTATATACATATATATATATATATAGCAATTTAAGGAAATTAATCGGTTCTATAGCTCTGTAAGTTTAAGCAAATGTCGAAACTACCTTTGTATTAGTTCCTATGACGTAAATGAGGATGCAATTAATGATAATTGGATATTAAAAGGTGATTATTAAACAAAGTTTTAAATTAAGAGCAGTACACATTCACTCTGAAGCCGTGTTTTGTCTGTGTTGACTAACTTATAAATTTGTAACAGCGATGGAACTTTCTCGGATATCTGAGTAACAGAGTTTGATTAGTATTCTTTAAAGTTTAAAGGTTTCGAAGTTGTTAAGATCGTGTGGGTTTTGCTTCATATCTCCTCCGCTTGTCCTTTTTCACCAACTTATCTTTATCGAATCTTTTTTGTTTATATATAATATATTTTAGTTTTTAGTTTTTACTTATCTAAATACATGATCTCTATATGTATTATACAGTACACACACGTTGCTGTTTAAGCATCGGTTCTATTCATGGTTGAAATTTAATGGTCGGCCGAATTAATTCACAAGGTTCTGTAGAATAAAGCATGGTGACCACTTCTTATAATTAGCCCAACAGCCACATGCATGCATAGGTATATAAGTGTATATTATGCTATGTATAGATAAATCTTGTCAATCCATGTGAGCACATGGGGAACCAAATCAGAAAACATAAACCAAATGGGACCGCAAGTTTATTATCTTTTACCTTCAAATATTATTATTTTTAACTAGTTTGAAGAAAAACAAAAACAGTTGACTTGATTCGGATGAAGATGGAATTTTCTTTTGTTCAAATCCAAATCGACTTTTGTGTCTTTAATATGAAACTCGCTACTCTGAACTGAATATATTCAATTCATAGGATATACCAATATTCTCCTTATAAAAAGAAAACAATATTCTGGTGATTTAAATTAGTAATATGCTTTGTTTATTTTTATAGAGTTATAATATAATGACAATATGATATGAGAAAAATGCACCACATTAAGGATTTTCCGGGCTGGAAATACATCTAACGAGAGGCAGCAATGCTTGCTCTAGTTTTGTTGTGTTGTGTGTTTTTAGGAAATCATGACGCTCAAAATATAGCTTTGAAGGTCGCTCATCTTATATTCTTTTCTTATAAGCATCCTAGGTGCTTTGAACCATTTTCGGTTTCATTAATAGTTTTTAATATAATAGTATGATTATATATACAGGGACCAGAGAATAAGAAATAGAATATAATCAGATAAATGATAGGCTTTTAAAACTATGTAAGTCTATTTATGGTCTAAAAATCGCTTTATTAGTCTATTTTTGGCAATTCTGACATATCAGAAATCATCAATTTAATAAAACCATGACATATACTCATATAGCACGAAACCTGACGGTCCGTTTTACCTATTTAAAACATGAATATAGACCAAATAGAAATTTAATAGGATAGTTACTAAAAGTATTCGAGAAAGAAAATGCAAACTAAAATTAGCAGTAAATTATATATATAAAGTAGAAGTGAATTAAGTGCTTACTTGAAAGAAGGAGGGTTTGAAGGCCACTCATGGACATACTTGTGGATAGGGTGACAATGGAGTCTGAGATAGTCTCTCCAATTGTTGACCTCTTCTTTTTTCACATTAAAGCTCGTCGATAACCTGGTTGTCTTCGTTGGATCGTCCGAGTATAGTTTCATTTTTTCTTCCATGGACATGCTAAAGAATTCCTTGGCAACGCTTACCATTTCATCTATTGTTTCTTTGCTAACTCCGTGATTTATGACCTATATCCATCCATAGATTACAAAGTTAGTAACTATATAGTTTGAATACTTAGCGATATATACGTTGTGCTTTTGTCCAACGGTTAGTGAAGTATACGTGTACCAATGAAAACAATTACTAGTAAAAATATAATTTTGGCCTTCAGTGGTAATTACGACGACGCGGACAAAGCATACCAAAAATGGTAGTGCAAAAAGCCAGTAGTTTTGGTCCAGTACTCCATCCGCTTTGTATACGGTGTTTTATTTCCCATATAACAAATATAAAAAGAACATAAACATATTTTCTGTAATTGATTCAAAAGGTCAAAAACCATATCAAAGCGTTATGTGTGTATATAGGTACCTGAAAAAATCCGAACCGGGCGCAAGCTTGGTGGATTTGTTGGACGAGGCGAGATCGATCTGTGGAAGATAGATCGATGAGAGGGAAATTTTTAAGTTGAGAGACTTCGGAGAGACGTGGGCGGTCGGAGAGTGGCCGAACATAGTTTTCCGGCAACGTAGTGTGACGGGAACCGGTAGATATTAGCTTTGCCGCCATATCTTCTGCTAATATCAGGAATGAAAGAAGTATAAAGGGGAAGAGATAAAGGAAGGCTTGGCTTTGAGTATGTGTGCGATGTGCACTATATATATAAACTATGTAGCATATTCGGTCCTACTCAGTAAAGTAATGTTTAAAGAGTGGAAATTCTTTTTTTTCAATATATATATTATTCTAGTGAATTTTTAATCCATAATCCACCGAATATATAATTGTACGAATTGGGTTTAACCGTTGAAGGGATTTTCGAAATCATGGAATATAATAATCTCTGACCGAAGTTTTAATCCCTGGTATATTATTCTGTCCAAGCTAACTTAAAAAAACTAGTCGTACTATGCACTACAAAACTGAAAGTTTATACTATTATTCTACAGCATAGCTTAACATCTATTTACATTTCTGTCACCTTCTTCAATAGTAGTAAGTATTTTATTAGAAGCTATTTTCATAACTAATTAATTGTTTTCGATCAATGACGCTGACAGTAATAACAAAAGAAATTGTTTTGTTCGACCGGAATCGGTTGTCCGGTAAATTTTTGTTATTTAAAAGAAATTAACTATTGTTAGTTTTTATTTCTTGTTTTGTGGATCCACGCATGTGCATATTGTGTAATTATTGTAGAGATATATCTATGTTTTAATATTTGCCGTTAAAAAAAAAAAAAACTCTTAGTATGTTTTAATACTAGGAGCTTTCGGCTCCGGATCCAGATCTAGCTAGTTCATATAAACTCTATAAAAAAAACAAAATAGCCAAACTCTATATCGTTGGCTAATAAATTATATATCATCGGTATGGCGTCATCTCAGCGTCATTGGAGTGACGTCGTGAATGATAGTTGCGAAAGGCGTGGGCAGTACTTACTCCGAATGGAGATTTTGTCTTCTCACAATAATTGAAACAGAAAATTTGCTAAACTACTTATTTTCACAACTAATCACTTTTTGACCTTTCAAATTCTTTAACTGATAGTACTATGACAAGTGGACAACTAACAAAGCCCAAACGTTCCAATGTTAACTCTGTAAGAAAGACAATAGCTACGAAATAAATACGGGAAGGAAGGAAATCCTAGTAGCTTTCTGACACTTGGATCTCAATATTGATGATTGGGGTTTGAGTGATATATTGGTTATTCAAATTTGAGTAATTTAACATAATTTTTATAGATTTCAAAATTAGTCTTTAGATATAAAATCTTTAAAATCAATTTAGTAAAAAAAAAATATGGAAATAATTATTTTTCAAACGAGAAAATTTAATTTGTTTTTATCAAAAAATATATATTTTTTTAAAAAAATATATCAATACTTAAAAATTAGATACATAAAATTATATAATGATTATAAAGTCAATAAATAAGTGTTTTGAATTTTTTTAAAAATAATATACTATTCATCAAATAAAAGTGGGTCTATGGAGGAGAGGTGTGGAATTCATAGAAGATGATGACATTTATGACATTATAAGTGGTATCACATTAGGTTAGAAAACAGTTTTGGTGTGTGAAATCAGTAAAGATAATTGTAATATTCTGATTTATAATTTATGATGGTGTATAAAAATTTTAAAAATTGATTGGGCTATCTTTATATCACTAAAAACATATTTATCTTTTTAATTATTTGTCTAGAAAAAATTCTATAATTAAACATGATTCAAGTGGAATAGTTAAATAATGGATTATTTTAAATAATTTCTAATATGGTGTAAATGATAAAAAATACAAAAAAAAAATTATGTGATAATTAGAAAATTAATATAGCATAATTTTTAAACCTATCAATTAACATTTCTACCATCAAATAAGAGTGGAATCCATAGGCCGAATAAGCGGACGTGAACTCATTGATAAAGGTGATGGGAGCGTTACAAGCCAATAAGACAATAAACAGCGGTAAGCAAATTAATTGCGAAATATTATCATAGAAATAAATGTAGGGTGGGGGGGCAGGCTGTAGGTGGCTTTCAAACGGCGTTTTAATTACTTCGTTTTATTTTTATTTATATGCTTCTCTTTTTTTTTTGGGCTAAAATATGCTTCTCGAAACCTCTTTTTCCTTCTTCTAACAATTAAACTTCACCATGAAGGCCGACAAAAAAAAAAAAAAAAAAAAAAATTTCCCCANGATTTGAAGGCATGTAAGCGTTTAAAAATAAGCCATTACGTTGTTTTTCATTTTTTTTTACAGGGCCTTCAAGCCATTAAGCTACATGGTTCTCAAAATTTTATCATTAATTTTCTACTTTCAAGATCTCTGTCTAAACCTTTTTTGTGTGGTTTTCAACTATATCTTTGAACACTTCAACTTTTTATATTAGTAATATTACATTAAACATTCAACCCACGGAGTTTTTTTTTAAACATCATTAAAATACATTGTTAAAGTATATATGCTGGTATAAGTGATTACTTTATTTGTTTTCACTTTAATTTTCAGTCACACAAATAAATTATTCTCTCTGTTTCAATTTAATATATGCTTTAATTTTTTATACATATATTTAAAATAAATTAAAATTTGATAATAATCATATTATTTTCCATGGTTAACAATTCCAATAACTTTAAAACTAATAATAAATCAATAAATACAATTATATTTTTGAACTCTTTATAAAGCTATTTTTGAAACATTTTTTTTAAAAAAAATTATCTTTCAAAAATAAAAAATTAAGAAGAGTTAAAATATTTATTATGTCTTTATTTGACTATTGAAAATTCAATAATATTTATTTTATTAATTTATTTAACGATGAAAGAAATACTATAAGAAAATTGCAATGAAAATCATAAGTAATTTTTTTTTTGTTTCTAAATGCTTCGTAACAATTAAATTTTTTTAAAATATTAAATTAGAAATAGAAGGAGTTTTAGTTATTCCTCAAAAATAATGGTTATATCTATATGTATGGCTTTTAATTTTGCTTAAAATATCCTAACTGCTTATTAATGGAACCAAGAATCTAAGCCAAAGATTCATGTAAATACACATGTATTTAATTTTAACCAAAAATAAGTTACACACATGTGGGTAGGTACAGATATTCGTATATTTTGGTACAAGACTACAAATAGTGAGGTTGAGAGAAGTGACAAAAAAAAAAAAAGTGAGGTTGAGAGAAACAGGACATGTGTCCAAACAAAAAACCAATGATCCTTTTTCTATCGAAAAGAATTGGCACGGTCGTACATGCAAATGGGTTCATGGTTGCGACTTGTAAGTCAACCGTGATAATAACACTAACGAGTCTTCTACCGTGTCAAATACTTCTAACTAATGGCTCGTCGTGACACTAGTATTTTCGTAAATTAATAAGTTTTGCGTCTTCTGATAGTTTGTGACTTTGTGTCTATTTACATAAAACACAACTAATGTGGTTGAAAAAAAAAACCTAATGTGGTTGAAAAAGTGGGTTACAGCGTCGGTCGAAACCCATATCCTCCATAATCATTAGCCAATTAGTCAATTACCGATGTCTAATCAATATGCATAGCCAAGAAAAAGATCAAGATGCATGAATGTGGTGAGTAGACGAGACATCTTAATTTTAATCGATCTTTGTTTTTTTCTGTATCGTACGTGATTCATGAGTTAAAACTATATATATATGTTGTTAAACTTTATCCTATGATTCTTACCGATTTTAATATATTATATTTTAGTGTAGCCGTATATAGCACGATCGTACCTAAAGATGACCCCCACTATCGTGATTCATGTGTTAAATTGTTTTTCTTTAATATGGTCTACCAACATTAAATTTTCAATTGTAACGGGGATAATGATAATGTCATTTGGTTATTTAATCTTCCTTAGAAGATAGCGTAAGAGTAACTATGTTATGTCTTCTAACTTACAAGTTACAAGCTATGCCGACGTTAAAAGATATTAGTATATTATAAAGCTTATCTCGTGTGCAATGGCAGAGAGGAAATATGAATGTCTACATAATATAAAACTAAATAGACTAACTTTCTGTAAAACTACGAAATATTATACTCTCTTCTACTTCGTTTGATGTTTTAGAATATTTTTGTTAATTCCTTAAAAAATTAACATTTGTTATATATTGTTTAGGTGAATTTTACACTTATGATTCTGTTACTGTATTATTTTTACAAATAAATGCTAAATTAAGTAATCGAACCGCCCATATAATCCAAGTAAATCAAAGGAATTTAACTCTTTTTTAAGGATATTAATTACAATAAACATTTATTAATTTAGTGGTGGCAGCTGACTTGACCCAAAGCAAAATGGTATCGTCTAGGATTTGTATGATCTTGATTCTTGAGCATATGATTGAATTAATAACTTAGATTTTTGTGTAACTGAATACATTCGGTTTTTCTTTACAACAAATATATTCGGTTTTAAACCTATAATCTCTTCGCTTTTTTTTATTTATAAAAACATCTTATAATATTTTCGATATATAAAAACCATTAAATGTTTGTTTTTGGTCTTATTTTCAAATTCATGATCTCTGATTCTTTGATTGGACGCAGTTAGTATATTACCGACATTGTTTTAAATAACATATAAGATTGATATGAATGAGTTCAATAGTATGTTATTCTTAATTTGTATGAACTATAATCTTTTGACTATTTTCTTAACACTATGAGTACGTTTGAATTGATCAAAATATCTATCTTTCTTTTAGAAAAGCATGGTTTATGAATATATTAATATAATAACTTCTATAAATTAATATTTGATAAATTAATAATCATTATAAATTATTTTTTCCGTCTCTAAAAGATAATTTTTCTTAAAATTTTTTTGTATTTTAAAAAGATAAAATTTTAAGTTTTGCATTTTTTTTAATGATTATTAATGATAAATTGTAAATTTTTAAAAAAGTAATTCAAATTCTTAAATTATTATTGGTTTAAAGTTATTAAAAGTTGTTAATTGTAGAAAACAATGAATTTATTATTAAATTTTAATATGTTTTCTTAATATGTGTGAAAACACATCAGTATTTATCTTTTACAAGAGTAATAAATTTCTCCAGCCCCAAATCGGGATAATATAAAATTTAACAAAATTCGATAAAATAATAAGATAATAATATTTTTGAAATTCTTATGTAAATATTTGATTCCAATAAAACTATAAACTAATAATTATATATATATAGATATATTCTTAAGATATATATATATTATTAAGATAACAAAAAAAAATATGAGTACGATGTTTTTTTATTTTAAATTAAAGATTTCGTTAATGTTTATCTGTACTTTTACTATTGTATCGAACTTTTAGTAATGCTTATGTTTTTTATTTGAATTCAAAACTTATAAGGTTTTTATACACAATAAATTTTGCATTTCTAAATACTTTTAAATATATTATAATATTATTTTCCGTTTCATTATGATGAATTGTAATTATTATTATTTTTTAACTTATAAACATATATCATTTTTATATAGATAATCAATATATATTATTAAAATCTATTATAGTGTGATAAACAATTTTATTTTCATTATTTAAAATTTTTATATGTCATTTTTATTAGTAAATTTATTTAAAATCTTTAAATTTTTTAGAATTATTGTTTTTCAAAAAAAAAATTTAAAAAGTATTATAGACTAAACATATATTTATTTATAAGTTAATAAATATTAGTTTATTTATTATTTAATAATTTTATAAATTAATAAATTTTTATGTTTTTAATATTATTAATTTATAAAAGTTTTACTGTAGATACTTTATTGATAGAAATAAGTTTGTGGTCGTATCAAACATGAAATTGGAGTAAACGTGGGTTTAGGGCTGAAGAAAATAAGATATGTCAATGTCTAGCGATCGACATCCCCCTACAGGACCTATCATTGTTTCTTATCCCCATTCTTTTTGTTGTCTTATCCTCTTTCAAATAACATAATTTTTTTACACAAAATTAGTTATCTTGAATAGAAAGGGTTTTAGACGAGGACGTATCTTACATGTAAATAAAAAAATAGAAAAATTATTTTAATGAATGTATATCAAATATTGACAAACACACTCAAATGAGATATTTTTAGTAAAGTTCTCAATTAATTAAACTTCCATTCATTAAAATGAAATATCTTATCTTTTTTTTCTTTAGTTATGTAAGAAACTCATGTCAAAATCTCCCTATTAAAGATGTTCTTATATAATCAAAATTAATTTTGGAATTGTATTTTCTCTTTTTTTTTGTGTGTGAATGTTTCGTACTTTTTCTAAACCAGCTGTGGAGTTAGAAAAAAATGTTATAGGAGTCATAACAAAATAATATTATACATAAAACCATAGTTTATAGTACTATTATAGAAGATGAAAAAGATATTAGGTGCATTTGAAAAATTGAACACAAATTTACTGGGGTCAAATACTAATTTTAACAAGATATTTCACTAAATTCAAATAACATTAGACTAAAAAAAAATAAAAAAACCATAGGGGTTATATGACCCCCCAACCCTTCACTGTCCCCGCCACTGTTCTCAACTTTGGTAAACTTAGATTGATTGTCTGAAAACAAAAACTAAAGCTTCCATTTTTTAATTTGTGTGGAAAATATGAGAATATAACATATAAAATATACAAGAATTTTGAAACATTTATAAAAAGGAACTGAGATAACTTTTTTGAACAAAAAATACTCTTTCAAAATGATTGGAATATGTAACTGACTCTACGTAAACAAAAATAAAAAATATTATTTTGATGAACTTACTCAAATGAGATATTTTAAGGATGGTAATATTTTTATAAACTGCCTTTAATTACTGTATAATACTCGATAAAAACAGTTGATCCGCATAGCCCAATCGCCGCCATCGCGACTTTGGGCTGAATATACACACAAGGCCCAAAACCACGTACAAAAAAGCCCATTATCTTTTCATAACATTAAAGAGATTACTGACTAAGCCAGAGGGGTGGTTTAGCCGGGAACACGCAGGCCGTCTCCATTGATTATTTCTGCAGTCTCCCAAAAATCGCACTGACACTGACCATTAAACTTTCTGTCATTTGATGTCATCGTGAAGAATCCATTATCGAATCAAAAATCAGATCAAAAACCAAGAAAACAAATGGATAACTCCGCCGCACCGGATTCTTTATCCAGATCGGAAACAGCCGTCACCTACGACTCTCCTTATCCACTCTACGCCATGGCTTTCTCCTCCATCCCCTCCAATACTCCCTCCACCCATCGAATCGCCGTCGGAAGCTTCCTCGAGGACTACAACAACCGCATCGACATCCTCTCCTTCGATTCCGACTCCATGACGGTCAAACCTCTCCCGAATCTCTCCTTCGAGCATCCTTACCCTCCCACGAAGCTAATGTTCAGCCCTCCTTCTCTCCGTCGTCCTTCCTCCGGCGATCTCCTCGCTTCCTCCGGCGACTTCCTCCGTCTCTGGGAGGTTAACGAAGACTCCACCTCCGTCGAGCCAGTCTCGGTCCTCAACAACAGCAAGACGAGCGAGTTCTGCGCGCCGTTGACTTCCTTCGACTGGAACGACGTCGAGCCGAAACGACTCGGGACGTGCAGCATCGACACCACGTGCACGATTTGGGACATTGAGAAGTCCGTTGTTGAGACGCAGCTCATAGCGCACGATAAAGAAGTTCACGACATCGCTTGGGGAGAAGCTAGGGTTTTCGCTTCGGTCTCCGCTGATGGATCCGTTAGGATCTTTGATCTACGCGATAAGGAGCATTCCACTATCATCTACGAGAGTCCTCAGCCCGATACGCCGTTACTGAGACTCGCGTGGAACAAGCAAGACTTGAGATATATGGCGACGATTCTGATGGATTCGAATAAGGTTGTGATTCTTGACATTCGCTCGCCGACCATGCCTGTTGCTGAGCTGGAACGCCACCAGGCTAGTGTTAATGCTATTGCTTGGGCTCCGCAGAGCTGTAAGCATATTTGTTCGGCTGGTGATGACACTCAGGCTCTCATTTGGGAGCTGCCCACTGTTGCTGGACCTAATGGGATTGATCCGATGTCGGTTTACTCGGCCGGTTCGGAGATTAACCAGTTGCAGTGGTCTTCCTCGCAGCCTGATTGGATTGGCATCGCTTTCTCTAACAAAATGCAGCTCCTTAGAGTTTGAGGTTAGAGCTCTTTTTGTTGTTTTGCATCGAGTTTGTTGATTAAAGATATAGTCTTGTAGGTAAAGATTCTTGATTGCCGCGTCACTAGGTTTTAGGTGGACTATAGTTTCTGTTGAAACCAGTTTCTTGCTAGTAGTAACTGATCTCACAGTTGCTGTAACGCTTTGATGGTTTTGGTAATCAGAAAGTCATGTTTGATATAAAAAAACCTCTGTAATTGCTCATTGAGGGAATATAGATTTGAAATAACATTTGCTTTATGATTGCTTACTGTTTCACTTGATGTCAGAAGCAGATGTGAAGTGATCACCATTGGAGTTAGCATAGACCCGTATAATCAGTCGGGAGCGTAAGATAGTTGGGTTTTGGTGCATGCGCATTCGGGCTTTTTGGGTCCGCAATGCCTCTGTATCTATCTGATTTGTAACTAAAACTTTATTCATTTGTTGAACCGAATGCCTACTATTTTATCTCTGTTTGTGTATAAACCAAACCAGAATAATGTTATTGCGGTTTCTGGTTTTTTTTTTTGTTTAGATTTGTAATTGGAGCTTAGTACAATGCACCTTACTTTGTTGGAATGTTTTTAGAATAAAGTGGCTTCTACTTTTTCATCGGTTAGTTAGCTTTCAGACAAAACAATTGTGTAACATGTGTTAGACCATCTCCAATGTATAACTCTATTTTTTACTCTAAACTAGAGTAACTCTAAAATAGAGTGAGGTTTTTCTCCAATGTATTACTTTAAAATAGAGTAACTCTAGTGTTAAATTTGTAGAGTTACTCTATATATAGAGTAAATTCAAATTTTACTCTATTTTAGAGTGAGATATAGAGTAAAGTTGGAAAAGATCTTACTCTAAAATAGAGTTTTACTCTAAAATAAAGTGGGGTTAGAGATGCCCTTACAGGTTCGAACTTTGGACTCGAAAAGTAAACCAAATCATTCACGGCCACGTTGGCCAGAGTCTTTATTTTTCTATTTATTTAGGGTATTGTGGAAACCTCTGAAAGTTTCGATATAATTTTGTCGGTCTCAGTAGTCAGTATTCAGTACGGTGTGTACTACAAAAATGTAATTTTATATTATGTGAAGTCAAGGTTCCCTAACTTCTCAAACACAATCCTAATACGATTAGGAAACTTAGTCCTGTTCTAATTACGTGGAAACGTAAAATACCCACTTTTGTGAATGTCAACTAAGAATTTTTTTTCTAGATTTATTTTGACAATTGAATTTGAGAAACATTAATAGCTCATATTAAAAGTTACTAATATAAGTAAAATAGAAGATGTATCAGATTCACCACTGCAACATGAATTTTAATTTATCAATATTACTTATTTATCTGGAAAACAAACAATTCGGAAAATATGTATGAATTAATATGTAAATACTTGATTAAAGCTGTCATATGTTACTCTTTATTTTGGATAATTATAAATAGCGATATGATGTTTTTGAAACATAAAAACATCTGTAATTCTACTAAATTTTCCATTTCATATTGGTTTTTTTTTCAGTAAATTTTCTCTATTCTTATTTATTTTTAACTGTAAAACAGAGTAAAAAATGAGATTATTCCAAATATGAATTAAAAAGTGGGGTTATTCTACTTTTTTTGTTCATTATTTCATTTTGGAATAAAAAATATAATAGAGTCAGAATAAAACTCAATTTCATTTTAAAGTCACTTAATTTTAAAGTAAAAATGCAGTTTTTACATTGGAAATACCCTTACAAAATAAGCGATAATGATAATAACAGTGCAAAGAGGTTTAAAGGTAGAAAGAATGGCCACCAGCGAGCTCACATGCACTTATGCTGCTCTAATCCTCCACGACGATGGAATTGACATCACGTTAGTTTTCTTTGCTCTTTCTCAATCTATTTACAGTTTATAGTCTAGGATTGTCTCTCTTTTATTTGCTCTTCATCATATAATTTTTTATTCATGTACTTTATAATTATAGATTGCATTTTTATAGTTTCATTTCAATCAATTTCTATTATTGTGGATAATTTATTTGTCAGGTTGAGAAGATATCAAATCTAGTGAAAGCAGCCAACGTGAATGTTGAATCATACTGGCATAACCTCTTTACTAAGCTCTGTAAGAAGAAGAATATTGACGATCTCATCATGAATGCTGAACCACTGGTGATGCCCATTGTGCGGTTGCTCCGGTTGCAACCAATATTCCTTCAGCTGTTCAAGCAGCAGTTTTAGCAGCTGAAGATACAAAGAAACAAAGAAGAAGAAAATATATATGTATTTACTATCTTTCTCAGCAATTATTGAATATAAAACCTAACTATATAGAAAAGTTTATAATCACAAATTCAAAACTAATCAGAATGAAATTTGTAAAATCTCAAAATGAGGTAAAGGAAGAGAGTGAAGATGACATGGTATTCAGATTGTTTGATTGAAAGGCCTTCTTCTTATTCTTTTTTCTATTGATTTTATTTTCTTTCTTTCGAGTGTTAGAGAAAATCTCTTATTATATTCTATATTCTGAGAAACTTTATTTTTTTCCAATTTTTTTATGAACTTTTAAATTTTTAAAAGGTTAAAATGTCATTTATCTACTGTCTCTCTTTCGTCTTCTCTTCTCAACTAGATTTATAGATTTGACAAGATAATATGTCCGGTTTGTTGAGGATATGTTTATTCTTAATTTTGATTTGTTCTCATGAATAAATGTTAAGAGTTTTGTCTCCGGATAACTCACCAAAAAATACTAGGTTTATAGATTTTATAAACACCTTGCTATAAGGATTTCATAAGCAGTAAATTTTTGCTGCAATTGAATTGACAGTGCATTATAGAATTTAATCATTCTTTTAACGTCAATTGTTTTGGTAAAAATTAATTGTCGAAGAATTATCGAAAACACGAGATTGAAAAGAAAAAATTGATTTTATTGATTGAAAGTAAAAAATCAACAAAAAAACAGAAAATTATCAATAGATCTATGAATTAAGGTAGTCATCAAGAGATCGATTGCTTATTTCTCTACTTGCTTCTCTTGTTATTGGATGCCTCAATTAGAGTCAATTCATATTTTACTTTCTTATTTGATAAGGTGAACTTGTGATCCATAACGTGTTTATAAAATATATTTTCTTGATTCGATAAAGCTAACTTCTAAGTCTTGCGTATCGAATCTTGTATTTTCTTATCTCGGTAGGCTAACATCAAATCTAAGTCATCCTTATCGAATCTTGCATTTTCTCATCTAGGTAGTCTAACATCAAATCTAAATCATCCTTATCTTACTTTCTTATTTGATAAGGTTAACTTGTGATCCATGACGTGTTTATTAAATATATTTTTCCTGATTCGATAAAGCTAACTTCTAAGTCGTGCGTATCGAATCTTGCATTTTCTTATCTCGGTAAACTAACATCAAATCTAAGTCATTCTTATCGAATCTTGCATTTTCTTATTTAGGTAGTCTAACATCATTTCTAAGTCATCCTTTTCAAATCTTACTTTCGTATTTGATAAAGTTAACTTGTCATCCATGACGTGTTTATTAAATATATTTTTCCTGATTCAATAAAGCTAACTTCTAAGTCGTGCGTATCGAATCTTGCATTTTCTTATCTCGGTATGCTAACATCAAATTTATGTCATTCTTATCGAATCTTGCATTTTCTTATCTAGGTAGGCTAACATCAAATATAAGTCATCCTTATCAAATCTTTCATTTTCTTAATCTCGTCATTGTTGAATCCATACTCGTCATCATTTTTATTAGTCAAATTTGACTGAATAAACTTAATACTAAAATTATTCCTACTATTAAATATTCAATTTATAAAAATTAAATAAAATTTTGTTTGACTAACTAAACCAAAGTGAACTTCCAAATATTATAAAAATTTTACCTAAAAATATACTAAGCCAAGAAATCTCCTAGTGATTAATATATTAATCAAATTACTTAGATTTATCAATTAAAATAAATCACAAATCAAAAAAGGAATGAAATATGTGAAAAGGAATAGGAAGACGACGCGTAGTTGGGAGTCAGAATAGCAAAGTGTAGTTTTGGTGTTATCCGAACGGCGCACTGTTTTAAAAAGCAGAGAGGGAGCGAGCGAGCCAAACAACATTTTGTAACTTGGGTCTTCCTCGTCGTCTACGATGCTCAGCTCCGTTTTCGACGACAAGCCCGTCGCCTCCTCTTGGCTTGACCGTCTCCGCTTAAACAGAGGACTCACCATCACCGAAGTCGACGATGCTTCCGGTAATCCTCTTAGCCTCGACGACTTCCTCCGCCGCAACCACCATACCGAAATCACCACCGCCACTAGCTCCGCCTCCGATACTCCTCCCTCTGCTCCAATTCCTTCGGATCCGGAGGTAGCGGAGAGTCCATCGGAGCCAAATCCAGGAGAATGGTACGGCGTGATGATGAGGGATGTCCTCTCGGAGCTGTTCAACTTCGGCGTCTCCTCTCGCTCTTCTTCAATTCCAGGGAAGAAGCTCCCGAGGAAACAAGCTAACCCTAAGCATTGCTCCGTCGAGACTCTCGCCGACGTTCCCCTGCCAAATCAGAAACGCGACGAGAGTTCCCTCCCCGGCGCTCGTGACTTCGCCACGTCGTCGCGGAATTCGAACAATAAGAAGCCGGTGGCGGAGAAGAGGGAGAGGAAGAGAAGCCTCGAGGAAGCCGACGGCGTGGAGGAGGAGGAGGAAGAGAAAGGAGAGAAGGATCTGGTCGGGTTCTCGAGGAGCGAGGTGACGGTGATCGACACGAGCTTCAAGACCTGGAAATCTGAGAAACTCGTGTACCGTAGGAGGAACGTGTGGAAAGTGAGGGACAAGCAAGGGAAATCTCGTGTTGTCTCTGCTACGAAGAAGGCGATGAAGAAGAAGAAGAAGAAGAAGACGAAGACGAAAAAGAGGGAATGCGATGTGGACGATGCTGAAATCGCTCCCAAAATGAAGAAGATGAAGCTTTCAAGATCACTTCATGACAACGTGAGTACTCTTGCCCTTAACTCTCGTTTAAGTAGTTGATAATGTACATTGCAAGATTCGATATTCGGACCGTAATTGAGCTTAGTTAGTATGTTTTTGATTGCGGTTTTGTAACTGACAACTAGTCCCTGATTCCACATTACAGATCGAATCTAATCGAATCAAATCGAGTTACTAATGATATGTATTGCTTCAAATAGTTAAAAAATCTATAATGTTTATTGCAGGATCCACAGTACCAAACTGAAGAGGTTCGTGATGTTCCAGAAAGCAGCAATGCTATGAGTAGGCAAGTGTCGATTAGCTGCGTTTCTGTCACAAAAGACGTTACGAGTCTATGGCTCTCCTACTTTTTATTAATTGTCTCGTCCTTCTCTTATTCAGGTTTCCTTCTAAGCCAAGAAAAGAAGGCTCTTTTGGCGTACATACTAGCAAGAAGAATGGCGAGCCAGAGGCGACCCCGACCCGTGGCCATAGGTCCTTGGCCTCATAGAGCCACTAAAGCAAACTAAGTTTCGCGGTCGTGTATGTATATGATAATTCTGTCGTATGATTATTATGTACCATTCTTGTTTTATGATAATGTATTGCTATCATCTGATTTAAAGAGAACCAACATCGGTTCTTCAGATTCAATTTATTGTACCTCAAAAAGTATAACAGAATCATCTACAAAGAGTCGTTTGCCTTCATTTTTTTTTTTATGTACATTGATTCCTGAACCCCATAACAGATTCAGTATCTTTAACTGATTTCTTAAGAACCCTAGCTCCTATTCAGGTAAACTGTAAAGGAGAGAAGAAGATCAGTTTTGGTTTGAGTAGACACAGTCTACTCGGCGAAGGAGTGTTCATTCAATTGCTCGGTTGGAAGCGGCTCCACTTTCTCGGCTTTGCCATCTTTTTTAGGGATTATCAGACCATACCCTCCTTCCTTTCTCTTGTACACTATGTTAATCTCACCTGCCAACCAAAAAGCGATATCGAAATGTCAGTCTTCCTTTCAATCTTCTTCCGCTCATTTTTCCTATGCATTTGACGCAATGAAGCATACGGTGTATGAAAGAAAAGAGAATATCAAATGCATACCGGTTTCTTCATTTTGGAAGCCGTAGAAATCGTGAGCGACTAATTCCAGCTGCTCAACTGCCTCAGAGACGGTCAATGGTGGCATCTCAAAGTACTTGGTACGGACAATCTGTGAAAAAAAAACGTAAGAAAGCATCGTCAGAGAATCAATTGTTGTTGATACTCAGATAGTCAACACCAATGACAAGGTAAGTATGGGCCAACCTCCTTGATCAAATCATCCTCTTCTTCTTCTTCTCCCGGCCTCGAATCAGTAACCTCCTCAACATCCTCTACGACCGGCTCAATCACTGGTTCTCTTACCTTCAGTCTGTTGAAACCTTTCATGTGCCTTCCATGGTCAGAGTCCTTCTCCTTGATCTTCCTCAGCTTCCGCTGTATTATCGTTGATACCAAGTCGATACAAGCGTATACCGTCTCAGCATCTTCCTCAGCGCGGACAACACCATGCTTCTTTGTAAACAGTGTTACCTAAAGTACCAAAAACAACTAACTGTTAGCTCCTGTGATAATACAGTTGATGTATCTGGACAAACAAATCTCACGCAGTTGCTTCATTATCAAATACAGAAGCGGGATTGAGACGTTACCTCGCATCTACGGATCCTAGGTCCTTTACCAAACTCTCCTCCTCGAACAGAGAGTCTTACATCAACTTCTCTAACGAGATGACTGTGTTTCTGAACAGCTTTCCCTACTTTCTCCTCAACATGCTGCTTGATTGGATCTGATAACTGTCACAGCAATGTCATAGTTAAACCAAACAACTGTTTAAGACCATCTCCAACCCTACTCTATTTCTTACTTTAAAATAGAGTAAAAGTGCATTTTAGAGTAAATCTACTCCAACCCTACTCTATTTCTAACTCTAAAATAGAGTAAAAATTAGGATAACTCTAAATATAGAGTAAAGAATAGAGTTACTCTATTTTTTTGTTCATAACTCTATTTTAGAGTAAAAAATAGAGTGAGGTTGTAGCAAAACTAAACTCTATTTTAAAGTTACTCTATTTTGAAGTAAAAAATAGAGTTACAGATTGGAGATGCCCTAACAAACTTCAACTTCCGAAAACCTAATGTCAAACACAAAATGTTCTTACTCTCAGACAGGAACACAAAATATATACTTATGAGTTACTATCTCAAATCTAACAGCAAACATTTCCCCAAAGCTCAATACTTTTCTAATAACTAATCGAAACCCAGATCAAAATCCACACAAAGTTTGCATCTTTTGTTCAGAATTTGATTTCAAAAGCTTGTAGGACAATCCAAACCTCGAGGTTTTTGCCTTGGATGATCAACTTAACGGAAGCGAGAGGACCGTCCCACGACATTTTAGCTGCTGATGAGCTTCTCCGACCCGTTTTTCCGGACGCGGGTCTTGCAAGCATCCGATCATCATAACAGATACGGCCGAGGAAACTTGACCGGAGAGTCTTCGAATCAGTCCGGCTTGAGCAACCACCCATCATTGAGACCACCGTGGAAGAAGATGAGCACGGTGGAGAAGAGATCGAGACGCTGCAGTGTTGAAACTTGGTCTGTGAAAAGCCTAAGAGTGTCGCCATTTTCGATTCGAGAGAGAGAATTTTACGGATTCTTTGGTTGTGAAGTGAAGAGTGAAGACTGTGGAAGTTGGGAAGAAAAAGGAAGTCTTTTGTTGGATAAGGTGAAAAAATGGATAAGGACGCTGACATATGCAAACGAGAATTATTTATATTTATGAAGTGAACCCTTTTTCTTTTCCATATGTACACATTGTTTCCTCCTATTTTCATATGTGGATTCACGACCCCTTTCATTTGGAGTTCGATCGTGATTTTAATTGGCATCTTTGGTGCCTTTGACAATTTAACGAAAATTTCAGATTCTGTAGTTTTAAACAGATGTGAGTAGTAGTTACGCTGTCATTATTCAAACACCAGATGGAACGACAGAATGTGAGATAGATAGATATTTGATGTTGGAAAATGATAAACATCGAACTCTAGAAGTAAAAAATGATACGAAATGATGGTGTTGCATCTATGATACAATATTATGTGAAATAGTTTAACACTCTCGAACTCATACTTGAGTATTCTTTCTTCCAGAATTAACTATAGTCCAAATTGTTACTAACATTAACATTGTGGTGCGGAGCTGAAGCAAATGCATAGTAGAAACCTTGTTCAAGACATTTGCAATAGCATTTGTGCTCCGATATGAAGTACAACGTAAAACTAATGAGTTCGACTTTAGCTGATAAAGCTTGCTAGGTTTATGTGCTGAAATTGGATGGAGAACTTTAACAAACTCAAAGAAAGAAGATAACTTGAAGCAAAATATCTTGTGGCTAGGATATTTTAAATACTTGTGAATATACAATACAATCCTTAGATCCTGGGACTAGTAAGCATAAAATTAGATTTTCCTCTTGCTAATTATAATTAGGACCTCTTTACTCGTTAGAATCCACGAAGAAAATGTTTATCCATTTTGTCAACAGTTTATGTTTCGTGGAAATCAAGTTCAGGGACCTGTTTGGGATATAAACTAAGTTTCACATCAAAAGTTAAAAAGAACCAATATTAATATATAAAAGGTTAGGGTCAATCCACTAATTACTAATTGGTTTTTAGTTGAAAGCCCAAAATTAACCCAAATCTAACATGGTATCAGAGTCCGGTAAACCTAAAAAAAAGTGGATATATACATGTCTCTCGTTAATCCGAATAATAGAGGTCCGTGAAGGGTTTTTTGAGTAATGGGGCATGTGAAGGGCTTATTATCGGTCCAAAAGAGATCGATTTGAGATGGAGATAACATTTCGAGGAGGCGTATATGTGGTCGCTAGTTTGAAGGAGAGATTGTTGGGATACAAATTAAGTCCCACATCAGAAGTTAGAAAGAACTAATATTAATATATAAAGGGTTAGCGTCAATTCACTAATTACCAATTGATTTTTAGTTGGAAACCCAAAATTAACTTAAATTTAACATGGTATCAGAGCGACTACAAGTTAACCCAAATTTAATATGATAATAGAAAAAAGAATTAAAACTACTACAAGTTTTGGATACCTAAAGAGAGAAGTCACACAAAAAACCTTTACAAAAAAAAAACGAAAATCACACATAATGTTATATCCAAAACTCGTGGATGCTTGTTATATAGCTCAAACTTCATGGAGTTACATACTGCAAACAAGACGTACAAACTTACCAGTAATCGATATGCTTGCATAATCTTTCGGCAATCCTGGATTACTCGAATTGTAACTTTTAATGAACCTTTAGTGAAGTTTGATTTTCATCCACATATCTATACATGTTCGGTTTCCAATCTCCGCATGAGACTAATTCACAAATGTTACATCATATGGGCCATCAAAACTTTGGCATATTTCTTTAACTCATTCCAATTCGATTTCTTTTTTTTTTTCAGTTATAAATTTACGCTTATTGTATAATCATACTTCTGTGCCTTTCACAATAGTCTTTATTGCAAATGAGTAATACACTAATATTACAGTTATAGGTCATTCTCAAATTATATTTAATTAGATAAGGATCCACATGATAGGTAGGTAAAAATTAGAAATTAATTTCAAAATAAATATTAAATTATTAAAAATAATTTTTTATAATTCGTAGTCAAGAAATCCGAGAAACTCATAAAACACTAAATATTCTAAAAAATAAAGTTTCTAAGTAAAGAAAAAGTTTAAAGTTTTGATTTTAAATTATCATATAAATTAAAATTTAATTTATGAATATATAATTATTTTAATAAATCATCTGAAAAAATTTAGATATATATATATTTTACAATTAAAAAAATATTTACATTAAAAATATTTTCTCTAAAATTTTCTATTAACATATATTATTTAAAAATATTTATTGTAATTCTTTTTATAATAATAGTTGTAATCCTTTTGGTTTAATAAACAAACATATATGCAATCTTTATAATATTATTTAAAAAGTCAGTATTTTACGTGTCACCCTCACGTTAATTCTCACTGAGATTAATTACAAATATACCTTTAATAAGTTTCAATTATTATATTTTTTGTCATTACCAAAACCAATGATATTTTTTTTTCAAAATCACATTAATAAAAGGAAATAGTTTAAAAAAATAAAATAAAATTTAATATATATAAAAACGAAAATTACAAATTTGTTTTTTTAAAATCATATTTAAAAGAAATAACTTTCATTATTAAATTTTGACACATGTCGATATCCTAAATAATCAAATTACCACTTGTTACGATCTTGTTAATTACTAATTTTGAGAGATATAATTTTATATAATAAGATCGTCTGTTAAATTGTTTGTAATTTGTATTTAGAGTACTTTATCAAAATTAAAGCTTCAGATTTGAGCAATTAATGAAATATTTCCCAAAAGAATTAAATCATTAAAAGTTAAAAGCCACTAATTAGTTACCTCTAAATACATTTTGGGGGAGGGGGGGGGGGGTTGATATATGAAATTGGCGCGTTCACTATTATTCGAAACATGTATATACATATATACTCCGTGTTCCCACGAAGCTCTAATATTTTGCAGACATATCTGCTATAAAACAAAGCTCTAATATTTTGCAGACATATCTGCTATAAGTTTCATGATATATTAAAGAAAACTTGGACGTGTACTATCCTCGGAATCTCGGATCAACTTGAATTCAACGATGTATCAAAATCTAAAGACTCAGTATCCTTACTAACCACATGTAATTAAGAGATGGTGGGACGATGGTGTATACCGGCATTATCAAATAATGCCATGTCATGCAGTCATGAGGGTCGGTGATCCATATTTATCTATAATTGGTAGGATTCATATGTCTTCCTGGCATATATGGTTGTGCGGTTCAACGTACGATCAACCTTAAAAGGACAACAAAAACGGGGTTGGTCTTGTTCGATCCTGATCAATTGAGTCCAATATAATCTAGTACTATAATTGATCAACCGTAAAAAGACAACGAAAACGGGATTGGTTTTGATCAGTTGAGTCTTATATTAATCTAGTACGATAATTGACCCTACTTTTCTTAAGCCTAATAAAATGGGTCTGATATATAATTGACCCTATATTAGTTTGACGTTGACCCTAAATTGCAAAACCTTAAATATATAGGTCTAACAATATTGATCTTAAGAGGTCAGCTAGATTGGTTTGCATTAATTTTAATCGACCGTAATATCGCTGTTCATTCCTTCAGCCACAAATAATTATCATTGGTCCCATTTATTATATATTGCTTGGTTAGATATGTAGATTTTCTGTCTCAAGTGGATGTTTGAATCACATTAATATCTTATTAGTTTATAAATGGACGAGACATTAGCCATACGATCCACGACCTGGAAATATCTCAAGGAGCCTAAAAGAAAAAGAGAAAAATATCCTACAGACTGTAAAGAAACAAAAAAGAAATATGAAAGTTTAGTTGGCCACACAAAGAAAGAAAGGACGAAAAATATCGAACAGACAAAAAATATCTGTTTGAAAAAGGATGGGGCATGTTCGTGTAAGTTAGGCCCAAAATATCTTTAGATTTTTATTCCTTAAACCAAAAGTCATCACTCCATTCACCACACTTACACACTCGCGTGCGCTATCATCCAACAAAGTCATAACACTTTTTAAAGTGATAATTTTATGGTTTATCTAATACGTCAATGACAAATTTAGACCAATCAACAAATTTTGGTGATCAGATTGACAATCGACTAATCGAGAATTTAATAAACTAATTTTGCAATCAAACTTTAATTCAACACTAATTTTTAAGCATTAACTATCGCTAAACCAATAACTACCAAATGAATATAATTTGGTCAGAATCAACAAACAAAGAAGCCTGATAATTTGGTCATTGCTGCAGAATTAAAAAGTTTTGATTGCCAAACCATTACAGCAAATTTATTTTATAATTAGGTCACTATTTTCTTTCTCACAAAGATAAATAACAAAATTGTTACGTTATTCATTAGAGTTTTTAATTATTAATATTAACAAAAAAAAAACAAAACAAAATGATCAAATTCATTCGAAATACATAGATAATACTAATTTTTTATTTCGTGCCCAGTTGTTATTCTAAATTTCTAGACTAATTAGTAAATTGGTTATAATAAAATAAACGAAGTCAAATTTATTTATGTTTTTTTATTCTTTTATATACAGAAATTTTATTGAAAAAAGTAAATCACTTTATAAAAAAACATATTTTATTCTATTTTATTTTATTTTTTATTCTATTTTATTCTATTTTAATTATCGATCACAATCTTTTATATATATATATATATTTTTTTTTTACAGTTTTAAAATATTTAACATTATCTAAGTAAACAATTCAAAAATATTTTCTCTATTTTTTAAAAATTGATTTTTATTTTTTTTTACAATATTAACAAAATGAAATATTTATTATTTTATTTTTTTCTAATAAAATTTAACTGTATATATTTTATGTTTTAATTTTAAAATAAAATGTATTAATTATAATCTAAAATTAATCTTAAAAAATAAAATAAAAATTCTAAAGAATCATTCTTAAAAAAAAAAAGAGAAAGTATGAAATTTCAGAAAGAAATATTATCCTAATAACTAATAAGTGTGATTAGAAAACAAAGAAAAGAAAAAGCATTGGGGCACTACTAATAAAGAAAGAAAGTCAAAAGTCTAAGGAAAGTAAGTGGAATGAGAGAGCGAGTAAGATTTATCAACTAAACGCACGGCGCGTGAAGAGACAGGAAAATTAGATATTTTTGGTTCTGACAGCTACTATCAAAGGTGAAGAGTTGTGTCAGATTACCACCATACACGTGTCCTATTCTTGTCCACCAAGACCAGGAGTCTTAAACAAGTGTCTCGTTTAGTCGTTTCTCTCTCACTTTGCCTTATCCCTCCAAAATATCTAGCCGAAATAACTTTAAAACTCGTCGTGTGGTCCCCACCTCAACACGTGTTCTTTTCTAAATAATCAGATTCAGATACAGCAGCAACAGAAAAAACCAAAATGCTGATAAAATTTCGGTGAACTATCATTTGTAAATCGAAATTAAATATTATTATTTTGTTGACTAACAATAAAACTAGTTACTTTTTTTAAAAAAAATTTGCACCAATCATCGGTTAGAAAAATCTGGTTGGTGTAATATCATTACTGAAATATCATGATTATTTTTGACAGAATCAGATATTCAAAATTTATTCTATTTTCGATAAACTGTATAGTTGCCACTTGCATTAGATATTTTATTGCTTGATTTTATCCTAAAAGTCACGAGTGAGATTGGGATGTTTGTTGATTGAAAATGTAATTGTTGGGTCAAAATAATTAATTGTTGGCAATTAGAAGCATTTTCCGTTTAAGTAGTAAATCATAAACAAAAGTGATAGTTTCAATGCTTAATGGTATACTATGCTGACAAGTGAAAAATGAAGCAATTCACTAACATTTCTACATCACAGATACTACATACGAGTAGCCGGAGTAGATATATAGGCGATACGTATATTGGAATAAGCATAATATTAAAAATCTAAACTTTAAATATGAACCACAAAGTAATCAACGACCAGCGACCACACCAATTAATAAAAAGAAAAAAAAGGTTGTTTGGCGTATTGGATCTCCCTACAGTATTTGCTGATGTGGCAACGTGGCCACGTCAGCTAACTCTGCAAGATATTTTCCCGAATCCTTTTTAACTAGTATAGTGACCGTTGGATCAGGGTCGGTTGGTCGCAGGATTCCAATCTCAGCCATTGGAACATTCGCCAGATTTTTCGAAGATATTTTCTTTTTCTCCGCAATATAGAAGAGAATCAGATTTTTTCTCTCTTTATCTTTTCCCACTCACAATATTTTTTTGTTTTGTAACTGTTTCTTCTTCTCCCTCTTTCTGGAACTTCACAATCGGATTTGGTTTTTAAGAGAGTGCTGTGAAGATGCTGCGAGAAGTGAGCGACGAAGTTGTTGAGGTGACAGTGGTGGAGAAAGCAGCTGAGGCTGGCGGAGGAAAGTTAGCGCGGCGGAAGATGCGGAGGAAGGACGCCGCAGAGGGCGGCGGAGATGGTCTGGTGAAATGGGAGAGGTTTCTCCCGAAAATAGCGCTTAGAGTTTTGCTCGTCGAAGCTGATGATTCTACCAGACAGATTATTTCTGCTCTCCTTAGGAAATGCAGTTACAGAGGTCAGTTCTGGGTTATTCAATGCCGTTGGTCGTCCTTTGTTATTACAACCTTCGAGTTTGATGTTTTGGGATGTTTTGTGCTTTGGAACTTCTGATCTGGCTTTGGTTTGAACTTCGACTGTTAAAAGGGAATCTCTTTTGTCTGAATATCTGTAACTGCCAAAACCGCTAGAATCCGATTGAGCCACTAATGATGTGAATCTGATGTTTCAAGTTCTGATTTAGCAAATTAGCATAGTGAAAGGCCTTTTCTTTTAATATCGGCTGATTTTGTTCCTGGTGAACACTGTTTTGAATTCTTGCTACGGTGTAGTTAAACTCAGAATCTAGAACACAAATGAAGCATTAGCTTAATATTCACGAGGAGCTCAGTGGTTTAATGTGGTTCGTTCTGTGTTCTATTTGTCTTCTCAGTTGCTGCTGTACCTGATGGCTTGAAGGCTTGGGAAATGCTTAAAGGAAATCCCGAGAGCGTCGATCTTATATTAACAGAGGTTGATCTGCCTTCTATATCTGGATACGCTCTTCTCACACTTATCATGGAGCATGATATGTGCAAGAACATTCCTGTCATAAGTATGTCACATTTGTGAATTTTGCTTCTTCGTCTTTTCCATTGTTTTGAAATTATTTTTGGCTCATTCTCCTGTTTTTTTTTTTTTTTTTTTTCTCNATGTCGACACAGGACTCGGTGAATACTGTGTACAAGTGCATGTTAAAAGGTGCGGCTGACTATCTTGTGAAGCCATTGAGGAGGAATGAGCTGAGAAATCTCTGGCAACATGTCTGGAGAAGACAAAGTGTATGTCCTATGCAATCTTTTAACCTTTTGTGTCCCTCAGCAATCTACAACTTAACCATCCTTATATAAGTTCTGGGGAATTTCGTTGTCTATTAAAAGATAATTGAGTTCTCAGATTTGTTTTTTTTTTCTTGATCATCTTTGCAGTCACTTGCTAATGGTAGCTTTCCACTGGATGAGAGTGTTGGACAGCAGAAACCTGAGGGTGCGTCTGCAAACAACTCGACCAGTAACCACGGGAATGCATTTGAGAGAGACGAACGTCCTGTAATTGGGAATGGTGGTGATGCACAGGTTAGATTTTGATTTTGGACTCTCTTATTTCCAGTGGTGTATTCTCTTCACATGTGTATTTGATTCTGCTCCTTCGTGTTTGTTTCTAAACTTCTTAGTTAAACTTTTTCTTCTTGTAGAGCTCATGTACTAGACCAGAGATGGAAGGCGAGAGCGCAGACGTGGAGGATAACCCAAGAGACTCATCTAAACAAGCCATTGACTTCATGGGAGCGTCGTTTAGAAGAAACGGACAACGCAATACAGAAGAAACTGTTGCCCAATACGAATCTCGGATAGAACTTGATCTCTCTCTCAGAAGACCCAACACTTGCGAGAACCAATCTTCTGGAGACCGGCCCTCTCTTCATCCTTCTAGTGCCTCGGCTTTCACGCGGTTAGTTGTCTAATCTCTGATTCCTTCGTTCTCCATCAGTGTTTTCAACAGTTGTTGTTCTTTATGCTGATTGTGTGCTATGGTTCTTATCGCCAGGTACGTTCACAGGCCGTTGCAGACACAATGTTCTGTCTCTCCCTTGGTTTCTGATCAAAGAAAGAATGTTGCGGCAAGTGAAGATGACAACATTGTGCTAATGAATCAATACAATTCATCTGAACCGCTTCCAAGTGCTCCGAGAAGAAACGAGGCGAGCTTTTACAACAAAGCTGACTCACCTGGTCCACCTTTTAGCAACCAGATGAATTCTTGGCCAGGACAGGGTTCTTACCCAACGCCGGTTCCTATCAACAGTATACAGTTCGCGGGTCCTAACACAGCTTACCCATCTGCCATGGCTCCTGCTTCACTGTCACCAAGCCCTAGTTCCGTTAGCCCGCATGAGTACAGTTCCATGTTTCACCCATTCAACGGTAAACCCGAGGGTTTGCAAGAGCGGGATGGTTCCATGGATATAGAAGAGAGAAGATACGTCTCTTCTGCAACCGAACATAGTGCAATAGGCAATCACTGCAGTACCAACTACATTGATCATCAGCAGCAGCTTCTAGAGAAGAAGAACGAAGAAGGATACTCATCGTCTGTCGGGAAAATTCAGCAATCTCTACAACGGGAAGCGGCTTTAAACAAATTCCGGATGAAGCGCAAGGACAGGTGTTTTGAGAAAAAGGTATAATAAACTTTGATGTTTCATCACATAGACCCATGAGAATATAACGGCTTTATTAAGAAGAATGATTCTAACAGCTTTTAAAATGACTCTTTTTTCACACAGGTCCGTTATGAGAGCCGGAAGAAATTGGCAGAGCAACGGCCGCGAATCAAAGGGCAATTCGTTCGCCAAGTCCACCAGTCCACTGAGACATCAACACAAGCTCCACAATGATCCAACAAATTGATAGATTCATTATATATAATATATACACAGCTCAATTTTGTATCAAACGAAGGGGTCTTGTTTTCTCCGATACAAGAGCTGTTCTTGTAGCTAACTCTCCACCCCTAGTACGTACGTAGTTGGTGACACTTTTGTGTGTACATACAGCTTTCGGGATTTGTTGTTGAGTTCAGTTTAGTTTAGTAAAATCTCCTTTAACTATGTAAATTACATTTGATGGATTGAATTTCTGTAACTTGCAAAAGGAGTCATATAAGTAAAGATTGAGAAAACTTTATTAAACAAGTCAGAGCACAAAACAATGAAACTGAAATAAGTAAGATGAGCGACAGTGTAAGCCAACGTTATACATAGAAGATCACATTAAACTGGAGAATTAATGTGATATATGAATATATATTATAAAAGTGTATATAAGTAAGTATGTATCACTCTCTCTACATGGCTCTTAATTATTCATATGTGACTGATGATGAATCACTTTTGAGTCGGTTTACGGTCGAACCGAATCGGGACTAACCCATTTCCAGTGATGCCGCTTCACAGTAACGGCTTTACCAGCGGCGCGTGTTTCCTCCGAGTCTTCTTCAGTTGAAACTCCATCGTACTCCTTCTCTTCCGTGCAGAAATCTTCCTCCGGTAGTCCCTTGACCGTCGCATCAACCGAGTGGAGAGCGTAACGCGCGGGTAATCCAGGATACGAGTGCGAGTTCCTTTCCTCCACTCTTCTGCTGTAAGTTCCGGGGAGAATCTTAACTCTCTGTACATCGTCTTCATCGTCGTCGTCGCCGTTGAAGATGGATCCGAGCTCTTCTTTAATGGCGCGAAGGACTGCTTCATCGGGTGTTTCGTCAGGCTTCATCTTCTCCGATAAAGGACGAGACCTCTCCCGGATACTTCCATCGGATAACTCCTGGTGACCTTCCACGAGGATTTTGCCGTCTTTTCCGATCACACGAACGGTTACGACGTTGACGGTGCGGACCGGTGGGGTGGAATCAGCGAGGGAAGTCTCTCCGACGGAGAGTTCAAGCCAGAGGTTGTGAACGTTTTTCGTCCCCGGTTTGACTCCCCAGGCGGCGAAGGAGTCGGACGGTAGTCGCGATTCGAGCCAATCGGAGAGCGATTGAGGATTCGCGAAGCGTTGGGAGAGAGGCTGCAGAGGACGAGGAGGAGGAGGTGGAGATCGACGGGACATGACGGTGGATCGGCGACGAGGAGTTAGAGGGAAAGAGAATCTGTTGGGAGGTAAGGAGAGGAGAGGCTTTGGAGAAGACCAGAGGAAGAGGAGAGAGACTGCTGCGAGAAATAGATCAGGGAGGGCGGAGGTGACTGTTGTTCCGCTGCGAGGTCTGTGGTTGTTACGGCGGTTCACGAGAGGCGTATGCGGCGGAGATGGGCCAAGGAACATGTCAATGACCAATTTGTCCTCCTCTTAACTCTCAATCGTGGCTCATACTCAGTCCTCAGAGTCGCAGAGAGCATAATAATAATATTTCCTAAATTTTTATTGTTTTTTCTGTTGAGATTTTCTACGAACCAGAGAAATTAATATGAGGGGGAGATTGTGAAGGTGTCAAAAAGACGATATTATTCGCATTAAACTAGATTCTCTCGCTTTATTGTGTACAAATGGATCTTTAACTTTTACTAATTTACCTTTATAACCCTCTTTTCACGAAAATACCAAAATTTACACTTGCGTGATCTCTTTACATTGCGCACACTGATTGTTTTACTAGCTTCGTAATTACAATGAGAAAATACACAATATATTCAAAGTTCTTCACTCATTATCATCATCATCATCATCATCATCCACAGCGTTGGATTCTTGCTCGTAAATCTGATACTCTCCGTCGCTACTGTCACCAGCACCATCCAAAGCTGCTTTTCTGCTTGGAAATCTATCGAACAAACCTTGCAGATACATTCTCGAGTTGTTCTCCATGTCATCATCATCTATCATCGTTTAAAGAAAAACTAAAACCAAACCAATGATCAATACTCTAGAATCTGCATTTACTAATGATTACTCGGTGCTTGTGTTATGAAAGTTTATGATTTGAAAGGATACATCCATGCGAGCTTAACGAAATCTCATCATCATCTGCAGCCTGCAAAAGAAAAGCATTAGACGAACAAAGAAACGATGAAATGGATTTCGGGGAAAACTAGTAGGTGAGATTTATAAGAGAAAAGTTTGTAAGCATGGTTACCACATCGAGTTCCTCGTATTCATCATCCACGTCTTCAGCATCTTCATCCGCATCAACATCACTCTCTTTCTCTTTGTTTGTGTTTTTGGACTTTTTCCTATTTTCCCCATCTGCGGATCATGTTACATCAGTACCTGTTACTTCCATATATTTTCAAGGAGAAGAATGTGTTCGAATGATTATAAGCACAGCTCTGGATGAATGACAAGATAATCCCTGCCTCTTTGTAGATTCGATTTGTGGCACAGATGTGACTAGTCCCACTAATAATTACTTTACACTAGTAGAGCAATGATTCTAACAGATTTTTTTCCAGTCAATTTCACCATGCTTTAACTCAGTTTCGAAGCCATTGAGACTGAGCTCAATACATGTCAACAATCACTAACTAAACTGCCTAAAACTAAAGACGATATATTTTTTTTTTTAAATTATGTTGTTGATCTTACCTTTAGTTTTTTCCTGGTGATCTGGTTGACATGATTTCAGTGCGTCTTTCTGAATTCGTGTCTTCTCCGACCTCTCAAACTCTTCTTGAATAGATTTAACAACATCTTCGAAACCTGGCTCAGGAAACACAGATACAAACCTCACAGCTACACGGAGTCTCAAATTATCAAGCAGCGCTTCTGAGAACCATCCTGTTTTATACTGGCAATAGAACACATCCATTCACATAAGCAAGACCTCTTATGGAACAAAGGGCTTGTCAAAGAATTATGTAATTAAGTTATACATGATTTAGTGTGTGATTGGTTAGGCGTGTTTTGGTAGTGGCATTTTTGCAAGTGCATTTAAACGTCTGATCTGTAACTTTTTCAAAATGAAGCAACATGTCATATCTACCCGTCCTTGTTACTACACAAGCGAGAGACTAATTTTTTGGTATTCATTTCATGAACAATAAAGCTAAGAACTCACATTACAAGTAGTTTGCTTGGGAGGCTTTTTTATCTCTCGCTGAATGTACTCGTCGTCAAGTTCAAAAAGCTGTAGAAATGTTTGGCATTTGAAAGGAAATACTTTAAACGCACAAATGTCATCCCAGTTTGGCTTTGACCTGTCACAATGAAGAATGTTAGTTATCACCTTCCATTCAGAACTTTTTTTTTAATATTATTTGCATCACAAATCCAATGATTGGGTTACAAATTTTCAGTATTATGCTGAATCTATAATATGCTCCCACAGAAACCATCTTAAATTTTCCAAAAGAGAATATTGATGTTGAGATCATCGGAAATTGGCTGAAAATCACAAAATCCAGACACATTACTACACAAAATTTGACTTAAAACCCTACAAGTTCTTCAACGCATAATTGATTTCTGGAGAGTTTCCCATTCTTTTCAAAAGTATCATGGTCTCTTACAGTTCAGCATGGATCAATACTTGCAAATAAATGTTATAATGTTTTCTATTTTTCTGTCCTATACATATTAATTAACTAATTGGGAGTGTTGAGTAGAGAAAAGATTTGAGTTTCTAAAAATAGGAAACGCTTACTTGTTAGTAGCATTAGCATCACAATAACCCCTTAATTCAGGTGGAACCCTGAACTCCATTCTCTGGAATCTGATAAAAAAAAAAATTAAAAGAGGAGTTAGAGGTGAAGAGCTTTAACATATATCTGCAGACTGCATGCAAAAAAAAAAGTGAAATACAGAAGAGATTTCATGTCACAATGTCACCACCAACATTTTCTGTACTGGAAGGTCCAAATAAGCAACAAGATGAGGCAAGTTAAACTATTATCATTCTCCAAAACACTTTGCACTAGAAGTGAAAGTTCGGAGGTTAAATTAATTATTTTTCCCTCTAGTTAGGAAGAAATGCTAGTGAGAAAACAACCACATATCTACAAACTCGTACCGATTGTGGTCACCCTTCAATACTGTTATCTTTGGCTTATTTCTGTTCTATTTTGATTTTTGAGGTGCACAAAATGAGAATTCTACATTACCATATCACAAACCATGCATTTGTGAATGTATATCTATAGAGAGAGAGAGAACTCACACACGAGACTCAGGATCTTTGCGTGGATCATAGCCTCTTTTAATCCAGAACCTAAGAAATGGACCACCCGAGAAGTAATATGCAGCCCGAAGAAGAAACCTGCAGAGAAAACTCCACAAAGTTGGTTATTGCATTACCAAGAAAACTAATACACATATATCAACGGATCAATCTATTCACCTGTTTAGCATGTGATGTGTGCATTTAAGACCTTTATCAAGTAGTCGTTGGACTATGGAATCTCTTGTCCACACAGGTCGCTCGTCAAACAATGCAGACACTGCTACTTGCCATTGCCATTGGCTGGAGCTGGGAACAATAAAGTCTTCCCAGTTTAATATCTTTGGGATCTGTATGAACGCTAAGGACCGATCAAAGATATCCAAAATGACATAAAAAAAAAAAGAATAAAAAAAAATGGCTTCATACTAAGCAATAATAAGATTTGCAAGATAACTAAAACAGAGAAAAGGATATCTTTGACACCGAAATCAATTGCAAATACTGGGCCAATAACGTCCTGCATTATTAGTAAATCAATTAGCAAATGGAGAAGTAGCAACCACATACAAACTGTCATGCCATCTTTAACACTAACAAAAAATATAATAATCGCCCTTGATGTTTCAGAAATGTAAAACTGTGATATTTTACAGGCTTCAGAATCTTTGACATGCAATTGCAGGCTTTAGATAAAAAAATCGCAAAACTTAGCAGAATTCACCTCTTTCAAACACCCAATATCTAAAGTCAGGTCTAGAATGGCCAATACGTCAAGCAAGTCTCAATACCTTACCGGTATAGTAATTTCTTATACAGAAAGACAATATGGCTCGTCATATCAGTAATTATATGTTTGGCTCATTTGTTTTCCAACAGATTGTTTTCAGTATATCCAGAAACGTCGAATGCTATCGTTTCATTTTTTACCTCACAAAGATTCTGGGTTGGTGCCTCATCTTTCTTTTTTAGGCCCGATGTTCCCGGAAGCCTCAGCCTGTGAATCAAGCAACATAAGTGAAATTAACAATAGAACTTCAGACACTTTCATCAACTATGTTTTCCTTCATCGTTCGCGTAAAACTAAAATACTCTAGACTAGACATCCTATACTATACTACTCTAGACTAAACATCGGGTTCTGGTATCTAAGATTCAGATGAAAACAGATAACTTCATGTAGACAAAATGTGTGCTACCCGGTAAGAATGATAAAATTGTCGGGAATAATGAAGGCAGTGTAATCTTACACCAAGTTGTCTGGCATATCTTTGGGTGAAAAGAACTGTGGCAATAACATCATCACATCTTCATCAGCCATGTCCATTAGATCATCGTTTCCTGCATGATATTAGAGTAAATTTATTTTATATTATGTTACAACATCTTAAGATTTGCAATATAATGAAAACACTAAATGAATGGAGACGAGTGACCTGCAACCGACTTCACCTCCATCCATTTTCTCTTCTTCTGCTGCGCAATATCCGCGTGAACAGGAATAACATGCTGGTAGTCGGCCATGCCTTCGCAATACCCACATGGATAAGAGTGAAAAAAAAAGCCAATAAAATGAGAAACTTTAATCCAATGCTCACTATATAAGACACATGTAGGAGCACCAAACCACAGAAACTGGAGAAGTACCATCGAAGCAATACGATTCAGACACACGAGCTATAATATCAGCACACAAAGCTGGGCAAGCTTCTGATGCATCGCTAGTGGCAAGAGCAGGTAGACTTTCAGGCTTCTTAACGTCCCCCTTGGAAATTTTTAACAGAAAACCCTTAAAAGGACGCATTTCTCCCCAGGCAGGATGTGCATAAGGGTCTTCAGGGCGGAAATGTAGCTCAAGCTTGTTTGACGTTGATTCTCTTGCCTGCCAAAAAAAGAAAGTTTCAAAGTCAAGCACTTGTACACAACTTTGCCACTAATCAACTAAACCAACTTTATATTTTTCTTCAGTGACCAAATTAGCTAAATCATTGGAATGCAGCAAGCAAAAGAAACCGAGGAAACGACACAACATAGCTATATGGATAAGTTCCCCAAGATGATATCAGCATCCAAAAAAAACAAGTGAGTGCTAAAGAGAAAGTCTTAGGTAAAAGGCGAAGTTTACGGTAGTGATCCCTTGGATTCCCCCAAGAGTGTAGAGGGCTCGGGAAATGGATGATGGATAGCCAGGGTAGTGGACGACAAAGGTCTCCTTGCTGGGCAAGTTACCCGATATGGTTCCGTTTTCTATGATTCCCATCTCGTTTCTTGTCAAATGTTCTCACCTTACTGTGAAACAAAAGAGATACATACATACCATGAGATGAGAGTTATATTAGCTACAAAAAGCTAGTAGGAACTTCGATAATCCAAATTCCCAAACAATACAATTGAATATTTCGAAATCAAATTGAGATCCGAAAACTATTTGACTGAAAACTAGAGCTGAGACTAGTTCGAAGAGAGCGATTTTGAAGTAAAAGGAAGACTCTCTAGTCAATGCGATCCAGATATACATACAGAGAGAACGATGGATGGTTTACCAGATATAGCGGTTAAGGATCGCAATTGATCTCGGAATTGAGACCAGACGGCCGTCCGGAGCGGAAAGTACTTGACGAATGCCGGCGGTACATACGGCGGTGGGAGACGAACCACCGGGGCTTTTTCACGGAATTTATCCCGCTGCCTTTATGGCGAAGTGATGAAAACGCTGCCGTTTTAGGATTCATACGTGGATCGGTTGATATCTGATCTCCTGACGGTTGGTCCAGACCGGATCTCTGGACCAACCGGTTCGATCATTTTAAAGAGGGTGGTATGGTAATATAACGCTTTTTAAACTGTATGCCATACACTCGTTTAGTATAAACCAATAAAATGTTTTACTATTTTCGTTCACTGGTTTACTTTTGACTTTTTATATTTTTGAGCAAAAAAAGACATAAATTACCTGTTTTTACACCCATGCATAGATAGAATGCCACCTTTGTGTATAAGAGAAGGTTCAAATTTGTTGCCAAAGGAAACAAAAAGAGTGAAATATGTTGCCAAAAAAAAAAAGGAAGAAAAGTAAAACAAAAGAGGAAGAAATTATCAGAATCTTGTTAAGGAAATAATATTAACATTTCTTAGTAAGGAAAATGTGATATACGACCGCAAGAACAATGGATAAATGGTGGTGTTGGCAAATGACAATTGTAATTAATAATAATTAATTGTGTTTGCATATTTTTCTTGACTGGAAAATATATGTTCTTTTTAATAACCAAAAGAGCTTAATGATTCCCTCTATTCTAAATCTTCAAAAATTTCTCCACAGACATTCTTACTTCGTGATTGATGCAATAACGGGTTTGTATTATTCTGTTCTCTCTTTTTTTTGTTTGGTTTTTCTCAATTTGTTTTCCCCTCAAATTGATTGTTCCGGCCGGTGCTGAAATCGGCGAGCTCATGAGCTGTTATTGATATTTATTTTACTATCCACAGATTCATCTTTTGGTGTGAATGATCATGGCTGCCTCGGAAAATGCTGATGTGAAAGTGGGCTCTTCTGGTCAGAATTTAGACAAAAACACTGTCTCCGAAGATGATACGAAGCCGCCATATTCTGATGATCAGAAGAACCCAACATCCAATTCCTCTGTTGAGACACCAAACCCCACGAAGGGCCAAAACAGTGAAGGGACTCTCAAGAGTGAGATCAATCATTTTACGTTAAATCCGATGGCTACGGAGTTTGTTCCACATTCACTTGCTCGAGCTCACTCTGGGTTTGTGAGGAATAGGTTTACCAACACTTTCGCAATGCAAGCTATTTCTGCTGAGGAGATTGGCCATTTTTCTACAAGGGTATGTATCATGTTTTACAATATCATTCTCTTTGAGTTTGGTCTATATATGTTGGTTTTTGTTATGTTTCATGCAATGTCTTCTCAATGTTTGACCAAAATGCTTATGACTCCTTCTTGTTTTTTTCATATATTTATGTCTCCTCTGCTGAGGAATTTATAATTTGTTGTTTATCAGTTGATGATGATATTCGAATGGCCTGTTAGAACAATGTGGTCTTTATAAAATGTATTACGACCTTTGTTTGTATTTGGCGAGTTATTTCCAATAGTTTACCGAAAAACTTATTCGTTTTATGTGTTGTCTCCGCAGATCTAAATTGTCTTCATTTCTGTATCCCTTATATTCTCTCCAATTTCCTGTTAGTTTAAGAACATGGTTAGTTACACAAGTTTTGATTAAGCTATAAGATTATTCGGAAATATTCGGAAATATAAATGTCTTGTTGTAATATTTGAATGGCCTGTTACACCAATGTGGTCTTTATTCCTTTTACCTCGCTTTCTCTCTAAGTCTTATCCTTTTAACACAGAGAAGGAACTTTGGCCAAGGGAAACGATGGATGAACAAAAAAACAAGTTCTTCTCAGAATATAGATGTAATCAGGAGAACTGTATATGTCTCAGACATTGATCAACAGGTCTGAGAAGAGAATTGTTGTCTCGAGAACTCACTTTTTCAAAAGGAATCTTCTACAAATAACCAGAGCCCTCTTTACCATTTTCTTATAGGTTACTGAGGAGCAACTTGCTGGTCTCTTTCATTTTTGTGGCCAGGTACTTAAATAATGATCTTTTTGACCACTTTGTTTTGATATCTTAAAACTCAAGTCTCATACGTTTTCTTGTCCATTTTTGTGTCTAAATCAAAGGTTGTTGATTGCCGTATATGCGGTGACAGTAAATCTATTCTCCGTCTCGCCTTCATTGAGTTCACTGATGAAGGTACTTCCTACGCCTAACTGCCTCATTACTTGAAAATGTTCTTCTTGTGTTTACTAATCAGTGAAGTAATGTCTCAGTGGGAGCAAGGTCTGCTTTAAGAATGTCGGGTACTCTGTTTGGTTCTCATCCTATTAAGGTTCGTCTTTCCAGAACAGCTATTGCACCTGTTAACCCGAATTTCCTCCCAAGGGTAAGTTGAGTTTTATAATCATATCTAAACCAATCCTAGGTTGACTAGTTTCTTAGACTAATGCGAATTGGGAATCTATAGATAGTTCTTCTGAATCAAACTTCTTCTTATCTATTCCTGAGTTTGTGTAATGCTGCTTTCTTTCTTCCAGTCTGAAGATGAGCGCGTGAAATGTGTAAAAACTGTTTACTGTACTAATATTGACAAGCAGGTAATCTTTATTTTCATTTCCTAATCACATATGATGTCATTTGGCAAAACATCTGTTACGTACCTGTTTGCATCAGACTAACTAAATAGTGGAGAACTTAAAACTTTTCATCTTATTATTAGTAAAAAAAATTTTAATACAGGTCACCCAAATGGAACTGGAAGATTTCTTTAGAACAGCATGTGGGGAGGTACATATTTGGTTTTGAATACGGCCAATATACTTCAAAATATGTTGTGTTTTTCCAATTGACATCATCTTTATTTCTTTTTAGATTCAAAATTTGAGGCTTCTTGGAGACTATCATCACCAAACCCGCATTGCTTTTGTTGAATTTAAGCTGGTGATTTCCTCTTGCCTGTTTTCCATACTTGAATTTTTCATTGTAGTATTTATTCCTGCTTCAGACATTATCTATCGTGAGTGACTAGTTTCAGTCTTTTGTTAAAATTCTTAGTAAAATTGCACATATGCTTAGAAGAAATAAAATCTTGGATTAGCTATTCTTTTTTTGATAAGTTATACATCCCGTCAGGTTACACTATGTGATAAAGATTTTTCCAAATTTCTATTTTTCATGTGCACAGTATGTATATTCTCAATCATTTGACTTGCAAAAAATATAATGGTGGTAACTGCATGAATTGATTCTGAAGTTAACTTACTTCACTTCGTAAATTTTTTTTGATCTTTTTATTCATTTTACAATTTACATACATGATGAATCTTTTGAAGTAGTACTCATTCTTGGACTACACATCTTACTATTTTTAATATCGTCATAAATGTGATATATACACTGCAGTAATGTGCATGGTCCACTATGTATACTGAATTTTTGTTTGGCCTGATGAGGCAAGTTTGACCGTAATCAACTTTATTATGCCCAAATAATAAAGTGGGAAATGATTAATTTTGCGTGTTCAGGCGGAAAGTGCAATTTCTGCTCTTAACTGCAGCGGTGTTGTCTTGGGCGAGCTCCCTATAAGGTAGGCTAATTACAACATTTTTACTTTTCCTTTTCTTTACTGTGGGCCTTCTTTCTCCTTCTTGTGCTGCGTTTTTATGTCTATCATATTCATAAAAATGAGTTCGTCCACTTTTGGATGCAGAGCAATATTGCTGCATGCTAGTTGAATATATTGATTATATGATACCATTATAACACATGCTCTGGAAATATCTCTTGTACCCTTGATCAGTAAGCAGGATTGTTCATTTGTTCTGCCCTTGTTCATCTAGTGTGTTGATGATAAATTTTCATGTGAAAACACAAAGATTCATGCATGAAAGAAAAGCTGAGCTTGGTTACTTAAGAAGATGAGTCTGGTCTTTAGTTATTTTTATTTAATTTGATTCGATTTGGGAATATATGCATTGTTATTTACATAGAGACGCACACTTTCTTAGAAATCTAATTAATCTTTTTTTTGTTTTAGGTTGTAAAATATTTCATTTTAATTTTTAAATAATTAGGAGCATCTGGACCCATATTATTCTGCATCCATATTGAAAATATTTTTATTTTATTTTTTACTTTTATGTTTTAGGTAGTAGTAAGTTTGGCCTTCTTTATGCACAGTAAGATACTAAGATTAATATTATGCTCTTTTTTTGTGTGAAGGGTAAGCCCTTCAAAGACGCCAGTGAAACCACATCGTTATTCTGAGTTGAACTAAAGTTAATCATAGTCCGATCAAAGAGATCGATCGAAGAAGAGAAAGAGAGATCAAAAGTCATCTTAAGATACTTTGAGGTGATTCCTGTTTGGATAAAGACCCTTTTGTTTCTTTACTTTTATTTCGCATGTATCTTTGGATCCTCGTGAACTTTAAACTAGACTTTCTCCTTCTTCTATTGGTAGAGTCAACACCAAATTGATCGGTTTGATTTTGGTTTTTGGAAATTATCTTTATGGACCATTTCAGATTATTTTGGGAAAATCCTTTTTTCTTTTTTCTTTTCATAATTTCTCTATCTGAATCCCCATGCATTTGTTTGGTATGATTATTCAGTATTTGATTTGATGAATGTAAAAATTGGATTTTTATATATTGTCAAATCGTTTCATTGATCGGAGGTATTGTGTATGTAGATTTTAGGTGAGTCTATGTTTTGTGAAAGAATATTTATTTTCTGAATTATTTAGTTTTCTTCTGCTTTTTCTTTGAATTTATAGTTACATCTTTGTCTGAAATAGAATGTTAGTTTATCAATATTTAAACGACCCTTACCAAGATAGGTCAAACAAAAACATGGCGCTATACATGTTTTGATACTATATTAAGTAAACATATTATTTCTTTTATAAATCAGGAAATCCTATATACTTTTAAAAAATTTTAGATAAAATCAAAAGTGTTGGTTGGATGTGATGATTTCAGACACTCTTTTCCACAATAGTGATGCACTTTAATTGTTAGATTCTTTCGCTGTGGTGATTTACAGATTCTGTGTTTTTCCATCACAAATACATTTTACAATTATTTTTTTTCCTTTGCGTAGGTAGATTTTTAGTATATAATTGATTAGAATAAACCATTTAAAGCACATTAAATTATAGGTCAACCTTTTAAATTGAATTGACTGATTTGGTTTGGTTTGGTTTGGTTATTTGAATTGAGGATCCTTGGCAAAACTAGCACCCAAGTGTGAAACCACAACTAAGATCAGGCACAATGCATATGAAAGGTTTAGTTGACAATAAATTTCTGTCTGTAATTAGTAATCATACTTCTAAAAGCGTTGATTTGTTTCAGATTGGGACATTAACCTTTTATGTAGAAATAACGTATTCAAACGTTGAAAAGTTGAATAGGACTACGGGATGACAAATGTCAACTCATCAGACCATTGTCGGCTAACCGGTCAAGATAGTTGGGAAACGTATATGACAAGTTACGCGCTCATAGAGCAGACGCCACAAATATTTCTTGCTGCACAAGACTAGTTCATTCACAATCAGATCACTGCCTCGACCAAACCCAAGTCAAAGATCAAATCGGACCGTTTAAATAGACGATTGTTGTTCAACGCAGGCGAAAACTCTGTATGTTTATGTTTAATTATGAGTTAGCCACTTTGTATAAGTTTAATCAATTGAGTCGACGACCATAAACGTCTTGCCTGCATCGTTATCGACTTATTCGTAATTTGACCGGCCACCATTTGCTACTAAAATATGATATATCATACATGCATTCACTGCTTTGGACCTGACCGGTGAGATGTTGAAATTTAAACTTGCTTACCAAATTTGTATACATGAGGATTAAACCGGTTTAATATTAAAGATGTTAAAAGTGGCTTTTTGTTGGCTTTTTTTTTTTTTTTTTTTTCACTTGGGGGGGGGGTAGTCGGTAACCGTTTTAACTCGTTTTCGCGTTCTCAGACAAATGGCTGCGATTTTTTTTTTTTGTTTAAAATTTTCGGTATGACAGATCAGAATCACCGTCTCTATCTTTTCGAAAATAATTTCATTGTTATGACTTATGAGGTACTTATTGTAAAATAAAATTGAACGAGGAAAACTGATTGGAAAATTTACTCGGTAGTCTAAATGTCTATTAAGCTATGTTGTGTGTTTGTAGGAAAATTAGTCAAACTAGTGTCCACAAGATACACTAAGTTTGGCTTGACAATAAGTATTAAGAGATTTTAGAGAAGTGACCATTTGTTTTAAATTTGGAGTGGTAAACTGGTAGTGATGGCAGGGAGTCCCAAAATGTTGATAGGCCTTGTTAGAAAATTTCATTGAATACGTCTTAAATATGGTAAGTACTTTTAAGAAACCAACATAAGTCCTACATATATAGCCAACGTTTATTTTTTAAAAGTTGTAAATTGGAGTTATGATCTTGTTCGACTATTTTCATTTGCATGTTCTAAGAAATCGATTTTGAGAAAAAAAAAGAGACTTTGTTCATTTTTAGTAGTCGAATCACTTTCTCATTATTACTGAAAACTAGTATATACTATATAATAAGTATATACAATCATAATTCAATCATCGAACTGATAACTAGAAGTTTATTAAAAACACTTATTGTTATAAAAAGGTTAAAGAGCCTAGCTTTAAGAGTTAATATTAATTAAGGTTCACGATACTTTTTAGTCCATAGGTAAATTAAATACTACGAATCAATAAAAAAATTAAAAGTAATTTAACTAATAAATACAGACTAACATATGGCAACACTCACGTTTGTTGAAATGTGTCACTTGTACCAAATAATCGAATTAATATTAACTTTTTGTATTAATATCCACATAACCATTAATTAATTACCAAGTACAATGATTTAAATGGATCTATATACTTAAAGATACTGTAAACGTATATAGTTTCAAAATTATATAATATGTATTTATAGTTACAAAAACTGTTTAATTTTTAATTTTCCTAAGAATTTAATTTAAACTTTAAAAATGTTAATGACATATTCAAAATAAGAAAAAAAAGTCAAGTAATTGGAGACTAAAGTTATAATTATGTTTACAAAAGTGTAGAATTGATTTTAAAAGACTTTTAGTTAGTGATTCCTTCCAAATTTGATATAATTGTTAAAGCTAGTTGAAAAATAAAAATGGAAGGATGTAATATGTTATGTTTCTTTTGGTATATTCAAATATAACAAAAGATTAACGAATTGTTTATTAAAAACTATATATTGGTAATTCACAAATTAGATAATCTAAATAGTGGAAATTTTAACAAATTGATAATTTATTAATTGAAACAACTCATGAAATTTATTTATTTTACAAATTAAAATCAACATTTACATGTACTAAATAATTTAAGATGGATTTAGGTAGGCATCTTAAAGTCATTTAGATGTGATGTAGCAAAAAAGCCATGTCCCATAAGGAAGACATTAAATGGAAAGAAATTAACAGACAATTAAAAGTAATTAATGCCACTACGCGCTCTTGGTTGTTGTAGTGGTCATGTTTTCACCTTTGTGTCGTTTTTATCAAACCACAAGAGAAACGCCTCCTCTTTTGCCTCTTTTAAATCTTTGTTGTTGAGAGCTCTCTTCTTCCTTATTTGTTTTTTATTTTTATTTTTTTGGAAAACAAATTGATCTCTCCCCTTTTTTTTTGATTTAAAAAAAACAGCTAACTGTTCAACTTCGATTCCTCACCGTCCGATGCTTTGACTCTGACCAATCAGTCAATTTCGAACTCCACATCCAACGGCCATGGGTCATTGTTACAGCCGGAACATCTCCGCCGTCGAGGACGACGAGATCCCCGTCGGAAACGGCGAGGCTCCGAATCAACCGTCGCAACCGACGGGAAATCACCGGCATGCTTCGATTCCTCAGTCTCCAGTCGCGTCCGGTGCTCCGGAAGTCAACTCCTACACCAACAGCCCGTTTCAGAGCCCGTTGCCGGCGGGAGTAGCTCCATCTCCGGCGAGAACTCCGGGAAGGAAGTTCAAGTGGCCGTTTCCTCCGCCGTCACCTGCAAAACCGATCATGGCGGCTCTGAGACGGCGGAGAGGCACCGCGCCGCAGCCACGAGACGAGCCGATCCCGGAGGACAGCGAGGACGTGGAGGTGGGAGGCGAAAGCGGCGGCGGAGAGAGGCTAGACAAGAATTTCGGGTTTGGGAAGAACTTCGAAGGGAAATACGAGCTGGGGAAGGAGGTAGGGCGAGGGCATTTCGGTCATACTTGTTGGGCGAAGGCCAAGAAAGGGAAGATGAAAGGGCAAACGGTAGCCGTCAAAATCATCTCAAAAGCTAAGGTCTGTGTATGTAATTATGGTACCTAACCTTACCCAACCTTAGAATTTGTATCAGTCCCACAGTGTAGGGACTCTTGTTTTCACTGTTCACCACGTTAATCACTATTCCAATATCTGTTTAAAGATCTCGTCTTTAGTACAAGATCTCTCCCCCTACTTGTTGGAAATGTAGCTCATTTGGTTTGGTTTTGTGTCGTTTTATTTTTTTGTTTTGTTTCAGATGACATCGGCTCTATCTATTGAAGATGTTCGTCGAGAAGTGAAACTGCTGAAAGCTTTATCTGGACATAGGCATATGGTTAAGTTTTATGATGTATACGAGGATGCTGACAACGTCTTCGTTGTGATGGAGTAAGTAGTTTCATTTTTTTTTTTAAAGGTGTATTGATTTGGAAATTCGTCTTGGCAAGTTTGTCACTTTCCTTGCTGATAATCTGATATATGGCAAACAACTGAAAGTTGTCACTAGTTTATTAAATGAGTCAGACTTCAGAAATTTAATGTTTCTTCCCCCTCAAATATGCTTTCAGGTTGTGCGAAGGTGGAGAGCTTTTAGACAAAATTTTGGCGAGGTAAATCCCAGAGTATACCATTGCATATATTTGGTCTTGTTAGCTTTGCATTGGATATGGGTTCAATATCTTGTATTATTCCCTTACTGCAGAGGTGGTCGATACCCTGAAGTCGATGCCAAACGTATTCTTGTACAGATTTTATCTGCGACGGCTTTTTTTCACCTTCAAGGTGTTGTGCACCGTGATCTGAAGCCGGAGGTACACAATCTGCCTCTATAAGCTGCGTATATTTCTGTTAATGCCACCTATGCCCTCTTCTTTGCTATTTATGGTTGCTTAAACAAAGTTGTACACTTGTGTATCCAGAATTTTCTCTTTACCAGCAGAAACGAGGATGCAATACTCAAGGTCATAGATTTTGGCTTGTCTGATTTCATTAGATACGGTAATGATCTATTTCTTTGTTCCTCTCTCATATTACATGATCCTGCATATTGTATATGTAAGTCCGGTTGATGAGTTAAAAATCTTTTATATTTTGCAGATCAGCGTCTCAATGATGTCGTAGGAAGTGCATACTATGTTGCACCTGAAGTACTCCATAGGTCTTACAGCACTGAAGCAGATATGTGGAGCATTGGTGTCATAAGTTACATACTACTATGTGGAAGCAGACCTTTCTATGGAAGAACTGAATCTGCAATATTCCGTTGTGTGCTTAGAGCAAACCCTAATTTTGAGGATATGCCCTGGCCTTCAATATCTCCTACTGCCAAAGACTTCGTGAAAAGGCTTCTGAACAAGGATCACAGGAAACGAATGACAGCTGCTCAAGCCCTAGGTTAGTTCTTCTTTCCGTGATTTAAGAATAGACATTGATCTTAATATGGAAACAAGAATATGGCATTACGTATTACAAGTTACAAGTTAGCTGGGGTTTCTTTGCTTTCCATTAGCGGTAATATTTTATGTTCTGTGTTTGCAGCTCATCCGTGGTTACGTGATGAAAACCCCGGCTTGCTTCTTGATTTCTCCATCTACAAGTTGGTAAAGTCCTATATTCGTGCCTCGCCTTTCAGACGATCAGCACTTAAGGTAATTTCTTGATACCCTCATATTATAATCAAGTTGCATTGATATTTCTCTTTCTTCTTTTTGGCACTCAGTGTATTATTTCCTGATACATGCTTTCCTCATTTGAGATCATCTTACTTATGGCTGGCTGTTTCTCATCATGATCTCCATTTTTTTCTCACTTGTTAATCTTTCAATAGGCTCTCTCCAAAGCTATACCCGATGAGGAGCTTGTGTTCCTTAAGGCACAGTTCATGCTCCTGGACCCTAAAGATGGAGGCCTATCTCTTAATAGCTTCACCACGGTCAGTGTGTGTTTACATTACAACGTAAAACCAAAGTCCTTTGGGAAAAGGAAATGAAGAAAAAGAATTACTAAATAGTTTTCTAATGAAAAAAAGAAAAATCCTGAATTAAAAAGGAAAAAAACTAATTCGTATCAAAATATAACCCTTCGGTGTTATTGCAGGCTTTAACAAGATATGCTACTGATGCTATGATGGAATCAAAGCTTCCTGACATTTTAAACACGGTAAGACATCTCTGGACTCTGGTTATAATTCTGAAGTTTATGGGTGGGACTAATTATGAATGTAAGATATATTTCATGGTGGTTGATAGTCGAAAATGATTGTAGATACTGCGGATAACATGAATAAACAGTGGTCTTGAGATTTCAGAAATGATGAGTATTTCTTTAACATTTCTTCATGACCATTATCATTTGTTTTTAAAATAGCATCCAGGAGTCGTCAGAATATCGCCATAGTATTCTCCCGATATTGAGATGATTGATGTTTCTTTGCTGATTCTCATACTCGTAAGAATGTACCATGGTGCATGTGTATTCCGCAATTTTCTTACCTTTTTTTCTTTCTATGAAGATGCAACCGCTGGCGCAAAAGAAACTCGACTTTGAAGAGTTCTGTGCGGCTGGGGTCAGCGTTTACCAACTGGAGGCTCTTGAAGAATGGGAACAGATTGCAACTTCAGCATTTGAGCACTTCGAACTCGAAGGAAATCGAATCATATCCGTCCAAGAACTCGCTGGGGTATGGTCCTAGTTCAACCCTTCTCTGATATTGCGTAAGCACCATCCCTTTCTTAAGATTAAAAACATTTTTGATTGGGGGCGTGATTTAAATTAAAGCAGGAGATGAGCCTGGGACCAAATGCATATCCGCTGCTCAAGGATTGGATCCGGAGTTCAGATGGAAAGCTGAGTTTCTTGGGCTACGCTAAGTTCTTGCATGGCGTGACCGTACGAAGCTCGAGCTCAAGACCTAGGTGACACATCGTCATGACAGAACTCTTCTAACGTGTGAATCAAGTCTTAAGAAACATCCAAGACGATGTCGTCGTCAGAGACCTTGGATTCAAAGATACAACATAAAGTGGATGTGGAAGCCAGGCACTTCCGTTGTAAATGATTCTTTGAGCATTTTGTTTTTAGAGGAACCAAACCCCAAAAAAAGAATCAAAAAGGGAAAACATATTATATATTATATAGAAAGGATTGGAAAGGTATTGTTCTGGTTCGGTTCTGGTTTTATTTCCGGCTCTCAGTTTGGTTAGGATCATCGATTATGCTTGGTCTGGTCTGTAATGATTTTTAGCGGTAGGAGACAGCGATTCAATTAAAAGTGACTTTAGTAGCAATTCCAGAAGCTGTATTGAGCTTTCTGAAGTTGTTTGGTGCATTCCGAATTGCTAGGAAACGATAGCAAGCGACCTTCTACACTACATCCTCTTAGATGTTCACATATAGTAGTAAATAACCGGTTAGTGAATTTATTTCACCTAACAAAACGTATACAGCAACCAACCACGGTTATATCGAGACAGTTAATTGGACCATTACATGATGTAGTGTAGCATATATATATCTCACATGTACTTTTATCCCCTAAGATGTAAAACTGAGTGTAAACAAGTAAAAACCCACAAGGTTTAGCGTACCCTATGGGTAGAATGAGGATTTACCCATCATTAACATCCCTATAAACAACAATGCGGAGGTAGGCTGGTAGAGATAATATTTTACATGAGCAGTTAGTATGGTAGAGTAGAATGGGGATTTACCCATCCATAAGAAATCAGTCTACTCGTGAATTAGTCTATATAATCTAGTTTACATATTCAAGAAGTACGTACGGTTCAATTATTAATATATTTTGAAAAACTTAAAGTCGTGTTGTGACCACTTCTTTCTCTGGAAGACAACAAATTCGGGAGAGTAAGTTACGATCGTTTAACATGTGAGAGAGAAAGAGGACAAAACAAAAAATGGCATTATCTGAAATGGTAGGGCATGAGATGAGAGAGGAGGAAGAAGCTTAAACCATTTATCTCTTTCCTGCTTGTCACCGGTAGAATTCCAATCCCACTTTAAAACCATTTATCTCAGATTGGCCTCGATTCCCTTCTCGACCAGGTCCATAGCTCAGCCACCACTTCTCCTTCCATAAAATCCGGTCGGGTACTTGAACGTTAGAGAATTTTGAGGACTATATATATATATATATTGTTGCAAGAAGGCAATACATGAAAATGAGCCTAGATTGTTCGTTCCTCAAATTGACAATCCAACATCAAGAAATTCAACTGTTCAGTGGATCCGAAAATCCATCTTAGTTATATGGACAAAAAAATTATTATTCTTGCAGTACAAAAAATATTTCACCAACTTGATGGATTAAGTAGCAAATATTATGTATCACAATTTTGAAAGACGATTATATATTTATATATAATAATTTCTTATTTTCTTATTGACATATGATACAAAATGCACATGTAATCTGTAAAAGATATGGAAGATTTTTTTTTTTTTTTGGACTAAAATATGGACGATTCTGCTATGTAATATTTATTTTATTGGAAAATTTTGCGACAAATTGTAATGGTGAATGATATCTTGTGTTAAATTACCAACTGTGGGGAGGAAACCTTTTAACAAAAACATAATTCAATATTTGATTTCAGAATTTTTGTTTTGGGGCATATTCTATTGCAGAAGCGTATAAAATTATAGATAATTAAAAGGAAAAGAAAAAGTGAGAAAGACAATACGTCCAATGCCATAAAAAAATCACGTTTTCCTCCTTACTCAAAAGTCACAAGCAGCTCCTAAAATCACTCTCTATAAAAAGCAAGAGATCTCAACCCATAGCAACATATACAAACGCACTCTTCTTTAAAATAAATCATCTTATAGGCAACGATGGCAGATACTACAGAGAGGAAGAGGAAGGTGTTTCCGAGCAAGAATGAATTGTCGGTAGCATTGGCTGAGTACACTGCCAATCTTTCGGCCAAGTTCTGCAAGGAGAAAGGCCTTTTCACCGTTGTTCTCTCCGGCGGTGGCCTCATCGATTGGCTCTGGTCTACAAATCTTCCCCAATTCACTCTCCTAAATTTTTTTTAAAAGAAAAATCCAATAATATCTAATGCACTAATTAATGAAATGTTGCAGCAAGTTGTTACAACCTCCTTACATTGACTCAGTCGAATGGTCAAAGTGGCACGTCTTTTGGGTCGACGAGAGGGTTTGTTCATATGAAGATCCAAACAGCAACTACAAACTTGCCATGGATGGTTTTCTGTCCAAGGTTTGATTATTATTGTTATTATAATTTTGATTAGTTATCACTTAAAACACATAATAAGTATTATATATTTATATTTATATGTATATAATAAATAATCATAATAAAAATGTTTTAAAGAAATTTAAATAATTCTCTAATCAAAATGGCATACATAAATTTGAAATAATTATAATAATATTGATTATCAAAATATAATAGATTTAATAATGTCTTTTGGGGATCCATATAAAAATGATATATATCCATAAATTTAAAATATAAAAAAAAAACTGTTATAGTGTTTATTAATTTATAGAGTATTAATTTGTAAAAGTTTAATGTGTTATTTCATTATATATATTCATTGATGGTTATGGCCGTACTTGTAAAACAAAGCCTCAAATCTATTTTCTGGTTAGATATGCTACGAATTTTTGTTTTTTGGTTGAAATTTCAATTATATGTAAAAACAAACAATACTATAGTTATTTTTAGTATATTATTTTATTTATATAATTATATAATTATTAATTTATGATATTATTGAAAAATATATTTATATAGGAGTTTGGAAAAATCATAACCTTCTTATCTTATCAAAATTTCTTGATTTATAGTGTTTATTAATTTATAGAGTATTAAATTATAGAAGTTTAATGTGTTATTTCATTATGTATATTCATTGTTGGCCGTGTAAAACAAAGCCTCAAATCCATTTTCTTGTTGTACTACGAATTTTTAACATTCGCACCCAAAAAAATAATACTACGAATTTTTTATTATTATTTTGGTTGAAATTTAACCATGTGTACGTAGGTTGGGATTCTTAATGAGAATATCCACGCAATCGACAAACACTACGCCGCTGATGGTGACGCGGAGCACTGCGCGGTGCTCTACGAGGAGTGCTTGAGGACTCTGGTGAACAAGAACATAATCCCAATATGTGCAAAGACCGGATATCCTCAGTTTGATCTCCAGCTTCTAGGGATGGGTCCTGATGGCCACATGGCGTCTCTCTTCCCCGGACATCCTCAGATCTTTGTGACGGACAAATGGGTCACTTACATTACCGACTCTCCAAAACCACCACCAAAGAGAATCACATTCACTTTACCGGTCATCAACTCGGCTTCGTACAATCTTATGGCCGTTTGCGACGACCACACAGACGAATGTCCACGCTCCATCGCTGAGATCATGAAGAACAACAATCTCGCCTTACCTGCTGCTAATCTTTCTGCCCAAGTCGAAGCTATGTGGTACCTGGACCAAGCAGCTGCCTCATTGCTCTAGAGAGCTGAATACATGAACAATGGTATCTTTAAAAAAAAAGATAAATTATAATCTCTCTAAGTTGCTTTATGAGACCGAGTTGTTGCGTTTGCCTGCATGTGTGTTAAATAACCGGCCAACAATGCATTTTGCGTATATATATATTACGCACCAAATGTATTGAATCGCCGAATTGTTGTTTCTGTTTAGTTGTGTAACTTGTGTTTGAGTCGCAGGCTGTAACGACTATGAATTCTAATAATACGGCTTTTTTCCGAAATCGTCATCTCATGAATGAATAGTGTTTTAGATATGTTTAATCATTAATTATCAGTTTGGTTAATTATTTTTGGAATCATTATCTATTTTATTTGGTACGAGTTTCTAATTTTTTTTTTTTTTGTAAGGATTTAAAGTAAAAACTTATACCACCTTGGTATATATGCTTCTCTTCATATGTAGAAGTTGAGAGAAATGGACCGAGAACTAGAGAACGAATGTTATATTGTGACTGAAAAATGGTTGTTGAAACCCTCAAGAAAAGGGATATGCTCTAGAGATTACTAGTTTCTAATGAATGTGTTTTCAGTCCAGATGTTAGACAACAAACAATTGCTTTGAATTAAATAGAATAGTGGTATTGTACGTGTTGTTGCACATGAAGTGTCCACTAGAGAAGAATGATGTAAAGTTTTCGAAGCTTTCAGAGAATATGATGCAATAGGAATACCCAACATTTTTGTTGGTTTGCTCTATGTAGTAAAACTGCTTGATTTTGGATTAGTGTTTAACCAAAAAAGAGAAAATTATATCATATATCCAAAAACAGCATAACAGATAGTAGATAAATTAACTTGTGAAAAGAAAATTGCTTGAGAATAATGGTCAAAATAATAGCATGGATGATTAAAACTTTCATCTATTTCGCTGCTGTTAGTGCTTTTAGCAACGGCGATAATCTCTTCAGCGTCTATTAATTTTTGGCGATATGAATGTGTTTTTAAGGGTTTGTACAATGACTTTTAGATCAATTAAGTAGCAATAATTTCCGCCTTCGGTAACCGAACGGTTGCTATATTGTAGACACATATTAATTGATCCATTGCTAAATTATGTTGTTAAGGAATATGTTTTGCTGCATGTATTGTAGTCAGCAGGCATTTGCCATATGCTCTCAACATAGGAGAGGAGTCCCTGAAATCCGAAAAATTAGCATATCGATGTTACTAATAATTAAGTTTCTTTGTGTATTTGGTAGGTTTACCTCTCTTTTCTTTTAGCTTTAATACATATTCCCTCTATTTTTATTTATTTGTGGTTTTAATTATATACACACAGATTAAGAAAACATTAATTATTTTATTTTTCAATACAAAAGCATCATTAATTATCTACCTAAACACAATTCAACCAATAATAAAACAGTCTATAGAATAAAAATAATTATAAAAATAAAAATTAATAAATTTTGCATTAAAAACCTAAAACAACAACTAATTTGAAACGAAAAAAATTCTCTAAAACGACAACTAATTCAATACGGAGGGAATACTTTTTTCATTTTAAATTATTTTTAATGTTTATACACACAAGTTAAAAAATTATTTAATCTTTAATTTCTTTTCAACTAATATATCATTTATCCTATTTTAAAAAACAGTTTAACTAATAAAAAATATATTATAAAATATAAATAGTCATTTATATTAACATAATTAATAATTTTGTACGAATATTAGAAACTGAAAATTCAAATAAAATGAAAACTTTTTTTGTTTTAAAGTATAATTTAAAATGAAACAAAGAGAAGCATATACTATGTTTTTCTTCTTCCTTTTTGTATGCTTCCACATAGGGTCTATCTTTTAAAAAAAAAATATTTTTCTTCTTCTTTGGTGGTAACTGGTAGATCTTCTTCTTGCCTGCTTTTTCACTTATTTCTTTCACATTTTTATTTATTTATTCATTCTTGTGTGAATGATAAATGGTTACCTCTAAATCCTTTTCGTTAACTTCACTTTTCGATAGATCCTCTAGACTAGATTTCTTTATCGTAGTGCTGTATATATATATATTAATAATTAGTTTAATAAAAAAGCGCACGTATCAAGAGAAATTGAGTGGTTAATTATTAAAAAATTATAAAATACAATTATTCACAAAATTTTCAATAAAGTTAAAATTAATTTAAAAATAACAGAGTCTCATTTTGAAACAAAAAAAAAATTTCTCTGAAACAACAACTAAACTGAATGGAAGAAATATTTAGGAACTTTGATCATGAAAGTTTGTGAAAAAAAATTACTCCTATTTAAAAAGGAAAACATGTGTTAGTCTTTTCAGATCATCATCACTACGTTTTGAATGTCTGTTTAAAAGTCATTTTAAATTTATTTTCTAAGAAGATATACTAGGACAATTCTTTTTCTAAGCTTGTCTTCCCTGATACCTAGGAACATCGTTGACTAGAGAACATATATTTCTCACATTTACTTTATAAAACCCTCACATGTAAAATGAGTGTAACCAACATTAAGAATTAATGCGGAGTTAGGTTAGGTAAAGAAAATTGAAGTGGGTTGTTAGAAGAAGCGTTTCGTATGAATCAGTAAACACTCGTGAATTACTCTTGTACTATATATAAAAAATACGGTTCATTTATTAAAATAATTTGAAAAAACTCTACACTCATCTTTTCGGTTAAAGATTATAAACTCGTGTTGTAACCACCTCTTTTTTTTTAACCACTTTTTGTTTGACAGACATAATATCTGCAGAGTTAGATACACTTAATTTACATGTGTGACAAAGGAAGCAACGTACTTGCATCTTCTTTATATTTGTTTCAATGTTTTTCTTTTGAAAAAGGATAAATTAATATTGCCAATATTATTTTGATTTTTTTTGTTAAAAGCTTGAAATATTTTAAAATTGAAAAAAAAAAAATTTATTGGACTCTTTTTTATCGATCTATTAGAGTACGCAACATGATATCTCCAAAAAAACATACTCCATCCTACTGTTGTCTAGTCAATATCCTAACACGTGGGAATTCCCCCAAGAAAGCATATGCGGTGAATTTGACAACACATGCTCGGAACCCAATATAAATTTCCATAAATATCATTTCCATGAGGATATTAGGAAAGATATGTCCAACCCCGAAAAGACTCATTTCTGTAGAAGTACATTCTCTAGCAAAAAAAAAGGATATGGAACTCCCGCCGACGATATTCTCAAACCCTACACTTTCATTATTCACTGTATGATAAATCTAATCTTGATTGAGCGATATTTTAGTCAAACATGAGAGACTTTTTAAAAGAAAACCATTTACTTTTTCCTAACTAACGACTATATGTCTTATTTTGTCAATGAATTCTGAAACAGGAATCTCAAATACCTTAAGACTCAACGGATGTAAACTGAATTATTCTTCATTTATCCTAAAAGATGAATTTCAATTCTTACTTAAGAATTATTTAAGAAAACCTCAAAGGACTAAATATAATCGAGGTATGACCTCCAAAAATATGCTAACAAAAAGCTTCCAAACAATATTATCTCTATTTCAAATTAAATATAGTTCACAATCTTTTTTAACAAAAGTTCTCTTACTTTTTCAATAGAAATTTTGGAATAAAACATTTAATTCAACTTTATATCTAATAAACGATACGAATATATAACTAAATTAAAAGTTAGATACGAATATATAACTAAATTAAAAGTTAGTTTGGAAGAATATAATAAATTTTAAATATGTTTTTTATAATGTGTAAATACTCCATTATTTTTTAACAAGTTACATGTTGCATTTTGTATCGTTTATATTTTTACCAAAAGTTTTTCAATATATCGCTAGCTGATTTGGTAAAAAGTTGCGACAAAACTATACCAAAACTTTGCTTTCAAAAAAAAAAAAAAAACTATACCAAATTAAAACTATATTTTTACCAACTATAGTTTTTTGGTAAAAAGTTGCGACAAAACTGTCTTAGGCCATCTTATTTAATAAAACGAACGGCGATAAAAACTTGACAATACCCTGGGAGTCTGATGTTGATTTCCGAATTTGAGGAATGAAACAAAAATAATTTATTATTTGATTTTAGAATAAATTTGGGGGCATATTATATTGCAGAAGAGTATAAAGCCACAAAACTGAGTACGAGTATACGTATGACAAGTACCTGCGATATCCTTCCATACAAATACATACCCACACGGTCTATATAAACCAAGAATTCCAAACAATTGTAAAACCATCAACATTCAACAAATTCTTCTCCTTCTGGAAATATCATCGATCAAATTCTCTCTTAAAGGCAACAATGGCAACTACACAGAGGAAGATGATTGTGTTTCCGAGCAAGAACGAACTGTCTGAGGCAATGGCTCAGTACACTGCCAATCTCTCCGCCAAGTTCTGCAAGGAGAAAGGCCTATTCACCGTTGTTCTCTCCGGGGGTGATCTCATTGATTGGCTTTGGTCTCTTAATCTAATTCCCCAATTTCACTCTCCTATATATATATATATATAAATGTTTTGTCTATTTTTTTTTTATTAAAAAAAATCCAATAATCACAATGCTCTGATCAAACAATAACCTCATTTTTGCAGCAAGTTGGTGCAACCTCCTTACATTGATTCAATCGAATGGTCAAAGTGGCATGTCTTTTGGGTAGACGAGAGGGTTTGTTCATATGACGATCCAGACAGCAACTACAAACTTGCCATGGATGGTTTTCTCTCTAAGGTATAGTTATCATATTTCTTATTAACTAACTTATAATAGGTGGTATTATTGAAATATATAGTTTTTTTTTTTTTTTTATCTCCAAGTACGTGCGTTAACGCTCTATTGTTATTCGTTTTGCTTATTCCTTGCCTGGCTGGTCTAAAAGCTAAATCTTTTTTTTCTGTTTGCTAATATATTTCAACAATATGTATATTTATATTTGATTAATATTTAATTACATATATGTACAATTAGGTACCGATTCCAAACAAAAACATATACGCAATCGACAAACACTATGCCGCTAATGGTGACGCTGAGAACTGCGCAGTGCTCTATGAGGAGTGCCTGAGGAACCTGGTGAAAGAAAACATAATCCCGATATCCCCAAAGACCGGATATCCTCAGTTCGATCTGCAGCTTTTAGGGATGGGTCCTGATGGCCACATGGCGTCTCTCTTCCCAGGGCATCCTCAGATCAATGTGAAGGACAAATGGGTCACTCACATTACCGACTCTCCAAAACCGCCACCAAAGAGAATCACATTCACTTTACCGGTCATCAACTCGGCTTTGTACAACCTTATGGCCGTTTGCGACAAGGAGCAGGCACATGCCGTCGCTGAGATCATGAAGCACAACAAGCCTTTGCCTTCTGCTCATCTTATTGCCCAGGTTGAAAATGTTTGGTATCTTGACCAAGCAGCTGCGTCCATGCTCTAAAGAGCCAACACATTAAAAAATGGTGTTTTATCTAAAATAATCTCTCTAAGTTGCCTCTGAGACCGAGGTGGTACTGTTTGGTTGCATGTGTGTTAAATAAATTAACCGGCTGATACATTTTGCGTATACTCAGTACCAAATGTATCGAATCGCCGATCTGTTGTGTTTCTAGTTGTGTGTGTGTGTCCCAGGCTGTGACTTTAGGTTATCATAATAATCGGGTTTTTGGAAACCGTTACATTTCAAGAATGAATAGTGTGTTTTAGTTTTTTTTTTTATATATTATTTATCATTAATTATCTCAATGTAGACATTATTAGTTGTGTGGCTCAGATACTTCGACAACCAGTTTAAGAAAATCCTGTGTAAAAAATATTAACCATAAAACGAAAAATATATGCCCTGAGGAATAGTATAATAAATTAATGTTTCTGCATGGAAAAGTCTCTAGAAATGGGTCGCGAACTAGAGAACGGATTAAGTAATTTTTCTCCATCGTCACTTATTTTAAATACATATCAAAACTCACGTACATATGTGAATTAATTTGCTATACAGAGTATGGTGTCTAGGTTTAAAGATCGATGACTAACCTAACAGAGAATTTTGTTTGTGAACAAACTAACTATAGAAAAAAGAAAGTATTTGAGAAGTTGCAGGACCTATAAGTAAAGGGACTTTAGCTATCAATGATAAATACAGCTAGGACTTTAGCTAGCGCTTGTATTTTCACTTTTCCAGTCACACGGATTTGACAATGTATCTGAGCAAAGAGAGATCAGATTTAAAATATGGTTGTTGAATACGACACAAATTACAATAGGAGTAAAATTACTCAATATTTTACTTTTATGTAATAAATCTAGGCAATTTCACAGACAAAGGTGTACTAATTTGTTTATTTGTGTAGGGCATGCTTATTTTAAATGTATAATAGGTTTTTTTTTAAAACAAATTTGTATAACAAGTTACTCCATCATATTTGGGGGAAAAGATTTATTGACAACAAATCTAACCTCTGGATAAAATTATACATATGGACCAAAAATTCAAACCTTAGCGGTTTAATTATATATATATATATATATATATATATAACCTTAGCGGTTTAATCATATATATATAAAACCTGGGATGTATTATGTATCTACTAATGATTTAACAAATCTCTCGTTTCTGTCGATAAGGACGAATCATGTGCATGTAAGCGTGGAGTGGGGACAAAAAAAAAATATTGTAGTTGTAAACTTTATATAGTTTTTGTTTTTATTTGACTTCTTCGCTGGTACTATAAATAATTCATGACTAAATCAATATAGAAGACCATGTCGTCGTACTCATTTTACAAAAAAGAATATAGTCGTTCTCTTAAACTATTAGATAATTTTCTTAAAGTAATTAGATAAAATCGAGAGCACGTTCCAACGACGATTAGACAGCTCGACTTGTCAATCTTTGCGGATCAACACATGAACTTAACCAACTCCAAATACAAACCATACTCATTAAACAAAAGTAGAACATCAGATTTCGATTAAAAAATATTTAACCAATTTATATCTATTTGAAGTAGCATTTTTTTTTTTTGCTCGACAGCAAACGTTAAATCAAACCCAAATTTGATAAGTAAGTGATGTTTTTGATGCGTTTGCTAACTTAAAGATGGTCGCAATATTAAACATGGTAGAGTAATAGTACTACCGTTTCTATCTATATTAAATGTTGATAAGGAGTGAAAGATCGATTATTTAAAACAGTAAGGGAAGTGTGAAGAAGCCTTGCGCGTGGCTTATATAAGAATTAAGACTCGTAGCATTTTCTCGTCATCATACCTTCTCCTTCTTTAATTATTAAATCTCATCATATTCTCTCTTATTTTCGGTCAAGAATCATATGGCATCTACGTCAGCAAACAAGAAGAGGGAGAAGATTGTGTTTCCCACTGAGAATGAATTAGCCAAGGCTATGGCCGAGTACACGTCCAATCTCTCCAAAAAGTTCTGCGAGGATAGAGGCTATTTCACCGTGGTTCTCTCTGGTGGTGACCTTATCTTTTGGCTCAAGTATGTACTATAGAATCTTTGAAATCTTATTCATTTGTTCAGTCTAATATTTTAGATAGATTAAAATACAATGTAACTAATTAAGTTTTGCAGAGAGTTGTTGGATACCAAGTACGATAAGATTGAATGGTCAAAGTGGCACGTATTCTGGGTCGACGAGAGGGTTGTTCCATTGGACGATAAGGACAGTAATTACAGACAGACCTTGGATAGTTTTCTCTCTAAGGTAGACATTATGATGATCGCCATCTCAATATCCTATTTTCTCACCTTATATAACAAGTCACGTTGTCTGATATTTATAAGTCTTTTAAATCGGTATTTTTTATAGTTCCCAATTCATATACATATATTCAAAATTTCATTGAAGAAAAATTAATTTCGGGAACTGGATAACCATGTGTGTTAGATTTATGTGTTTCTAGATTGTAATCCCTTATATATTAATTGAGAATCCATTTTAAAGAAAAACCTTATACTCATGTATTTATTACATGTATGCCATGATGAGGTGTTAAAAGAAGAAAAAATTTCAAATGTTAATAGAAAAAGTCTTAATTTACTAGATAAATTACATGTAATGCCATTATATCATTATATCATTTATATAAGTTTATTCATTATCACTATTTATATAAGAAAAACTATGATATATTTTATGAACTCTAATTAAAATACATGTCATTCATCAATTCATAAAATGTTTATTATATGTAATTTTACTTAATAAATATTATATTCATTAAAATTATGATATAATAATAACAGTATATATTATTCTACATTATTTTTAAGCAATTTAAAAATAATTTTAATATATAAATTAAAATTATTTTTTAAAAAATCAAAATTATTTTTTTATATCAACTTACCATGATTATCATATATATATATATATTATATAACTATTTCATTATTTAAAAATAATTCAAAATATTTTATGTTATTTCCTAAAATAAACCAACATCAAGATATTTGATTTGTATTGATATCAATCAGTAATCAAATTATGGTAATAAATAATTTTTAATTTCTAATAATTTAAAATACAATATATTAAAATAAGTAACCAATAAATAAATAAATAAATTTGCATTAATTATATTTATACTTATTCACATCAATATAGTAATAAATTAGGAAATAAATAATATATCTCAATTTTTTTATTCAATCATGATCAAAAACTATTGATTTAGCAAATTTATTATATATTGTGTATATGGTTTAATTTGTATTAATATAAAATTTTAAAATATTTTGAATATGTTAAATTATAAATTATATAAATAATTATAAATTATATAAATATTTTATTCCGCGCGAGACGCGGGATACTACCTAGTTTGGAAATTAATGGACAATAATTGGATATGGCAACCGATGGTTTTATTTCTGCCAGGAACTATTTCACCCTTACTTAGGTCGGTCATAATTTTGTCACACTTAAGTCCTTTGCTTTTAAAAAGACGGCTTTTGCTCCGAATACCCCATGGTTATAAAAACACAAGAAAATTAATCGATTAGTCCAAATTTTCGATATTAGATGAGTTGTACGTTATCTCATAGATTTCTAACATATCACTTTATTTGTTAGACGGCTCTAATATATATTCTTAATACAATTAATGTAGGTTCCGATTCCAGTTGGAAACATCTATACCATAGATCAATCCTGTGCGGGAGTTGGTGATGCTAAGGGCGCCGCAACACTATATGAGGACTGCATCAAAAGACTGGTGAACAGAAACATCATCCGCACATACAAATCCTCGGGATTCCCACAGTTCGATCTCCAGCTTCTAGGAATGGGTCCAGATGGTCACATGGCGTCCCTGTTTCCGGGACGTTATCAGATCAATGAGAAGGCAAGTTTGGTTACTTATATCACCGACTCCATCACAAAACTGCCACTAAAGAGAATCACCTTCACTTTACCGGTCATCAACTGTGCATCCTACAACCTCATGGCCGTCTCTGGTAAGGGACAGGCCGATGCGGTTGCAAAGGTTTTCAAAAATGATTTCAACTTGCCTGCAGCTAGGCTCACAGCTGATACACAAGCCATCTGGTATCTCGACGAAGCCGCTGCGTCCGAGCTCCCAGAATGACTTTGAGATTCAGTTCACTTCGCTTCTATTGTATCTTATATCTCTTGTTGTCCTTTTACGTTTTCTAATAAAAGCTATGTTTCGGATGTAATCACGTCAGATCGAGTTGGTTCGGGTTGAATCTTGTAAACGAGCTACATTTGTATATCTCTTGTCTTGTGTGTGTTCTAATAATAAATAATTGGTTTGATCCCGGCTTAGAGTCTTTTTGGTCTACAATAATACTACATCTTATATTTGTTACTGATATAGTGATATTTAATATTGTTACCAGACTTTTTATTGGTTTAGGCAGTGAAAAAGCCTTAACCTTAGTCTCTGTTTTACCCGTTTAAAGGTATCAATTAGCAAACAATTTTATTTAAATGTAGAAACAACCATTTCTCTTAAATTTATCAATACGTCACTCAATCGCAAGTTTTGTGACATATAATCAATGGACAAAACTAAAATTTTTCCAAAAAAACATCTTCTCCTAACTTTGCAATCAAATTGAAGTTATACAAACATCCTAAAAATGATGCTTTGATGCGTTTCGTAACTTACAGTTTTAACATCTGGTACCAAATCGAAGTTATACAAAAATCTCGAAAATGATGTTTTGATGCGTTTCTTACCGTTTGTGCATAGTTAAATAAAAAGTGAACCGTAGGGTAGAGTACAGAAGAAAGAGTGACCAAGCCTTTACTGGCGTTGCCTATATAAGAATCATACTTGTACCATTCCTCCCCATCAACATTCAACACCTTCCTCTTCTTTAAATATTAATTAAATCTCATCATGTTCACTCCTATGATGACATCTTGTCACAGAAAGAAAAAAGAAAAAAGAAACCCTTTGCCGAGTTTTTTGGTTAAAAATGAAAGGAAGAAGATTGTGTTTCCGACCAAGAAAGAATTGGGGGAGGCTATGGCCACATACACGGCCACTCTCTCCGCCAAGTTCTGCAAGGAGAGAGGCTATTTCACCGTCGTTCTCTCTGGTGGTGACCTCATCTCTTGGCTCAGGTAAATATATGTATGAGAAAATATTTGATTCTTATTCATCTATTTTAGTCTCGTATTGTTAAAAGAGTAAAGCACAAATGTACATAACATTTGCAGTGAATGGTTGGAACGAATGGACCGTGAAATCGAATGGTCAAAGTGGCACATTTTCTGGGTGGACGAGAGGGTTGTTCCGTTGGATGATAAGGACAGCAATTACAAACTTGCCCTAGATGGTTTTCTCTCCAAAGTAATATGTTAAGTTTTATGAATTTATTACAAGTCAAACCCAGTTAAAAATAAGGAAATAAAATAAACAGATGATTCCATGTCTCTAACATATTACTTTAGATCTCATATTATTTCCGATACATGATACATGATACATCATAACATATTACATATGATGACCAGCACCTCCGTATCTTTCTTTTCACCTCATAACATGTCAAGTTATATAAAATATTCAGGCCGTTTCAAACTACATAGATGCCTAGAACAAACTTTATATCAAACTTAATTATACATACGTTCTAAATTAGAAAATCATGATATATACATGCATGCAGGTTCCTATTCCCACTGCAAACATCTACGCAATCGACCAAAACTGTGCAGCCCTTGGTGATGCCAAGGGCGCTGCATTACTTTACGAGGAGTGCATCAAAAGATTGGTGAACCAAAACATCATCCGCACATACAAATCCTCGGGATTTCCTCAATTCGATCTCCAGCTCCTAGGGATGGGTCCAGACGGTCACATGGCGTCCTTGTTCCCGGGACATTATCAGATCAAGGAGAAGGCAAATTTGGTAACTTATATCACCAACTCCCCAGAACTACCACCAAAGAGAATCACCTTCACTTTACCGGTCATTAACTGCGCTTCCTACAACCTCATGGCCGTCTGTGATGAGGCTCAGGCCGATGCGGTCGCTGAGGTTTTCAATGATAACTTTAACTTGCCAGCAGCTTGGCTCACTGCCGACGAAGAAGCCATCTGGTTTCTAGACCAAGCGGCCGCATCCAAAATCCCAAAGGACATTGAGGCGTGTTTCACTAGGCGCGGCTCTCTTTCTGTTTGAATCTTATGTGTGGTTTGCCTTTTACGTCTTCTAATAAAGCTGTGTTTCAAATGTAAGATCGAGTTGGTTCGATTTGATCTTCCAAACCAGCTGGCTGTTTCATTCGTGTGTTCTAATAAATAAATTTGTTTGATACCGGTTTATGATCATCATCACATTTTGTATTGTTGGTTTCAGGTGGTTAGACTCAAACCTAATATGTTGTACTCCATGTGTTTCAAAATAAATGATGTTTCAGATCAAAAATTTTGTTTCATTTTAATTAATTTTTTACCTTTTCAATGTAATATTAATTTATTTTATATATTTTTTTATTAATAGTACTCCCTCCGTATTTTTATACTTGACGTTTTAGATTTTTTATTTGTACTAAATTAATTAACGTTTTTATTAATTTAGGTAGTTATTAGTAGAAGATGACATTTTATACCCTTTGACTTGCCTAATTTTTATACAGTGTTGAATACAACATGAGTAATAAATAAGAATATAATAAATATTTCAAAATTTTTCTTAATTTGTGTAACTTTTCTAAAACGTTAAATATAACCAACTTTTCTAAAACGTCAAATATAACCAAATGGAGGGAGTATTGTACCGTCTTTTTGTTATTAATTGAATTAGATAATAAATAACTTTTTAGTATAGAAAAACTCAAAAAATTATAAATTTGTGTGATTTCTTAATATGTGTGTAAATACCTTAGAAATCATTTATTTTTAAAATAGAGAGTATTAAAGTTAATAGATTACTCGGTTTATTTATCTATCTAACCGACCGGTTCGGTCCAAGTCGAGAGAACATACAGATACTGAGCAGATGTGTTTGGTCGGGATATTAATCCACTTGTCCTCTACTCAACAAAGTCAAAGTTACTCACTTTACCTATAAAGAAGCTCACACTTTTTTTCTTTCATGGCTTCTTCTTGTTTCCTTCGCTCCTCGATTCTCTTCTCTTCGGTACCCACCAACCTCCCATCTCGATCAGATTCTCTCTCAGCAGCTTTCTTCCCTAAGAATCTCACTTGCTCTTCTCCTTCAACAGCGTCGCGTTTCGAGTCGCTATCGGTTTCGTCGATCGGAAGTGGATCTACCAGGGGATTAGCTGATAGTCGGAGAAAAAAGGTGTCGGAGGTGAGGAGCATGGCTACGACGGCTTCGGAAACGGGGAAAGAGGAGAAGAAGAGAGTGGAGATTTTCGATCTCGAGGAGAATTTGGCGGTTGAATTGGCCAAATACACAGCCGATCTCTCCGACAAGTTTTGCAAGGAGAGAGGCGCTTTCACTGTCGTTGTCTCTGGTGGCTCCTTGATCAAATCTCTCCGGTGCGTATGTGCGTGTTATCTTTCTTAGACTTTCCAATTCAAAAGCCACGAGCTTTCAGATTTGGCATATGTGATAGTTAGTAGAATCACGATTTGGAATGAATTCGTCCAGCTTGGTCAGGTTTTGCAATATATGGAGACTGGTTTTCGTAGTTATGGCTGATCAAGAAGAACATAGCTTTAACATTTGACATACTACTTTCCTAATAAGTTCACCTTTTTGATGCAATGTAATGGCTCAAATTTCAGGAAGTTAGTAGAACCTCCTTACGTTGATTCAATCGATTGGTCAAGGTGGCATTTTTTCTGGGTCGACGAGAGGGTTGTTCCCAAGCATCACGACGATAGCAACTACAAACTAGCTTATGATAGTTTCCTTTCCAAGGTATTGAACTTTTGGTCTCTCCTATCGTTCGTCTCGCATGATTAGTATCTTCTTCTTTGTTTCTTTCAGTTCTTTTTCGATCCATTTGCTACCAAAAAATGAAGGGACCAATCTAAAGTGGTTCAGATTCATTGTGTATGGAGTTGCAGTACTTGGTCATATATATACATATCATCCCTAAATCAGTGGCCAACATATATTTAAGAACTGGAATCATAGAGCTCTTTGTTATTTGGCTTTCGAAGTAAAGTGCAATCATCTTTTTATTGATATTTTTCCGGGAATGTTTAGCATTTTGGAACCATGTAAATGACTGGAACATAGGATTGTAGATACTTGTTTATTGAACTGATATGAGTTAGCTAAACTTCTTCACACTCTAATCCAGGTTCCGATTCCGCCTGGAAACGTATATGCAATCAACGAATCCCTCTCCGCTGAGGCAGCAGCGGATGATTACGAGACATGCCTCAAACACTTGGTCAAGACCAATATCCTCCGCGTATCAGAATCAACCGGCTTCCCCAAATTCGATATCATGCTTCTCGGTATGGGACCTGATGGCCACGTGGCATCTCTATTCCCAGGACACGGTCTCTGCAACGAGACCAAGAAATGGGTCACTTCCATAACCGACTCTCCAAAACCGCCGTCTGAGAGAATCACATTCACATTCCCGGTAATCAACTCCTCTGCGCATATAGCTCTAGTGGTTTGCGGTTCTGGGAAAGCCGAAGCAGTGCAGGCAGCACTGAAGAAGACTGGGAGTGTACCTGCGGGTTCTGTTTCTGCTGAGGACGAGCTTGTTTGGTTTCTTGATAAACCAGCCTGTTCCAAGCTCTAAGCTGGTGTTATGCTTCCAATTTTTTTTTAAAAAACTTATCAATGCGAGTGGACTACTCTGGTTTGCTTTTTGGTTGTTAGGGTCGAGTGGTTAACTCGCCGGTTCTCGAGAGAGACTGTTGTAATAAAAGCAAAGAAAAAAATGGAGAAAATGAGAGTAATAATATTTGTTTGGGGTGTGTTTGACCATATCATGATTGTCGGTAATTTAGTCAAAAAGGTATAAAAATCTGCAATTCTCTCCATATGGTTTGTTTTAAAACAATTTGACTAACTTGGTGTAGTAGTTACACCATTGAAAAAAATATAAAGGAAAGGTTGTAAGACTAGTAAAAGTACTTAGAGAGTGAGGAGATATTTTTCTAAATTGAAACACGTATCAAATTACTTGAATTGGAAATATAAATTTACATAAACAGATAAGTTGTTAAGAAAATAGAAAGAGATCTGAACGAGGCCACTTATGTAGTTTGGAAACATAAATGGTAGATCAAACCTATTGAATGTCCCTATGAATATTTGTTAAAAGGAAAAAAAGCCATTATTATGTAGAGATTAGAAACAACTTTATCTAAAAATATCTGCGTATTATTATGCAAACCTATTAACCACCAATGGGAACTTTCTCATTTGATTGTAGAAAAGAGAGAAAATCTAATGATTTGACTTGGCCCTTAAAAATGTAAAAATAACAGATTTTGTTATGTCTCTACGTGGTGGTCATATGATGAGAGACTAAAAAGAAGGGAACTTTATGATTTATGAAGGCAAATAAATAGGCTTTCAGACTCCTTCTTCTTACTCGGAATTGACTTCCCATCCATTCTATTAGATTATAGAGAGAGAGAGGGAGCAAAAAGATCCCAACTTTCTACAGAGAGAAGCGGAAGCTAGTTGAGAGACGGATTTAGCTTTACATTGGTGAGGAAGAGAGAGAGAGAGAAGAGGGTGGATTCGATGAAAGCTCTTCGACGGATTCAGACGAAGTCTTTGTTTCCAAATCCTTCGTCGCCGTTATTCTCTTCACCGTCGTCGTCCTCCTCTCCGTGGACTCACTTGCGTTCTGCTCTCGTCCTTGTCACTTCTTCATCTCCAGCAGCTTCTTGTTCTTCTTCCGATCCGTGAGTCTCTTTTTTGATCCCTCTCTCTATCTAATGCCAGCCTCTTTCTGAATCAAGTCACAACGGTTTAGATGCATTACTAGAGTTTCCCTTTATTGCTTGCTGGATGAGTTCTGTCTAGTACATTGCTTTGTATTACAAGGGTTGTGTCTTTATTTACTGGACAAAGTGTGTTTGGATTTTGTTTTAGTTTTTTTTTGTCCTAATGGACCCCTCACTTAACTTCCATCATTGGATCGAAACATATCTTTTTGTATCTATCGATATCTCCACTTGTTCTTTCTACTAGAAAGACATAAATGGCCAAACTTGAATTTGTTGTCGTGATTAGAGCCTAACTTGTTTTGATTAGAAAAGTTTCGTTTTTTTAAAAGGTTCCGAAATCGAGTGTTGTTGCTCTATCGTCATGTCTTGTTTATGCTCCATGGTTAATTTTAATATCAGAACAAGTAGGTTCTTTTTTGCTTTCTGAAGAATTTCAATTTTCTATTTAGACATCGACTCAAATCACCCTGGTCACGGAGAAAACGGAAAAAGCCCCTCACGCTTCGCCGGTGGAAAAGATTCTTCACCCCTGATGGTAGACTTCGGAATGGGGGAGTTGGTTTGTTGAAGAAAGTACGGAGTAGAGTGAGTCAATGCTTCATCTGCCTTGTCAAGTTTGATTGTGTTCTACAAATGTTTTTCGAATGTTCATTTTAATTTCTTATATTTTCATTGTAGGGCATTGATCCTAGCATCCGGTCAGAGGTGTGGCCGTTCCTTCTTGGAGTGTAAGTATACTTTCAAACTCTATTAGTTGCACCTGTTGCAACAGATACACTTATGGCAAGTTGATTTGTGATAATGAAATCTCGACCTTGTTGCTTGTGATGTGTTGAAAATCAAGGACATTGTCTGGTTATAATACTCATGGTTCCTAAAGGTTGTGTATGGTTAAATTCGTTTTGCTAAACAGGTGCGATTTCAATAGTTCCAAAGAAGAGAGAGGTGCTACAAAAACTCTGAGAAGGTAAGAAACACAAGAGTCGCTGCACGATAGTCTTTCTTTTTTAATTGTTCATCTAGGACTTGGGTTTACTTAACCGTACAAATGCAGAAAGGCGTATGAGAGACTACGCAGGAAGTGCAAAAGGCTTCAAAGACGAAGCAGTGGGACTTTTAAGTTAAACAAGATCAATAAAACTACTACTCAAGATGCGCATAATAGTTGGTCTCTTGCGCAGGATACTGACAGTTCTTGTTCTGATGATGCTTTCAGCACTCACGAGTCTCTGTCTAGCGACAAAGACAACACAGAAGATATTGGCTACATCAGTGACGTCTCATGTACGCTTGACAAAGACTACACTGGTTCAAGACACGTGAATTCTGAGTCTTCAGACTCAGATTCGTCAGATGAGAATGACTCTGTTAATATCTCTTCTTCTACTCAAGGGAGAGATGAAAATAGTACTTCTCCATCCAGCATATATATTTCCCGTACCAAAGAAGATTTTGTGACTTGGCAGCGTATTATCCGTCTAGACGCTGTCCGTGCCGATACAGAGTGGACCCCATATTCTTCATCCCAAGCTATGGTATCAGAGGATAGGGCACGTCGTGCTGCTGAAGCAGTTGTTCTAAAGGATTACAGTCACTTGGAACCTTCGAAAATATATCACGCTGCAAGGCTTGTTGCTGTTCTTGAAGCCTATGCCTTGCATGACCCGGAGATCGGCTATTGCCAAGGAATGAGCGATCTTCTCTCCCCTATACTCTCCGTCATATCTGATGACTACGAGGCGTTTTGGTGTTTCGTTGGGTTCATGAAGAAAGCTCGTCAGAATTTCAGACTCGACGAAGTTGGGATCACCAGGCAACTGAATATAGTCTCAAAGATTATCAAATCCAAAGACTCGCAGCTGTATAAGCATCTTGAGAAAGTCAAGGCAGAAGATTGTTTCTTTGTTTACAGAATGGTTCTTGTGATGTTTAGAAGAGAACTGACGCTGGAGCAAACGCTGTTTCTCTGGGAAGTGATTTGGGCAGATCAAGCTGCAGCAAGAGCTGGGATTGGGAAATCTTCCTGGAGCCGCAGAATAAAGCAGCGAGCTCCTCCCACAGATGATCTGTTGCTGTACGCGATAGCGGCTTCGGTGTTGCAGAGGAGGAAACTCATAATAGAGAAATACAATAGCATGGAGGAAATTTTGGGGGAGTGCCACAGTATGGTAGGGAAACTAGACGTGTGGAAGCTCTTAGACGATGCACACGATCTTATTGTCACCCTCCACACCAAGATTGAACATATGATCCCATAATCCTATGCTGCTGTGTTTTGCAGTTTAACGTATCTAAAGAGGCATGATTTGTGTGGTGTGTTGTCAAACTTTGAGCGGTGGATTCTCTCCCTGAGCATTATTCCGTTGGAGATAATTGCTTTTCAATTTTGTATGTATAAAAACAGTTTTTGTGGGCCGGTAAAGAGAATCTTTCGCCGGTAACAGAATAACCAACATTTTCTCTTCATTTCTTATTCAAAATTCATACTCTTTTGTGTAATTGTGATTAACCTTCTTGAACTGTCTAATCCTAACCTAACCACAACTATCATACATTTCTCCGGCGGCAATGAGTTAAGGTTCTGGCTTGAAAATCTCTCCTTCTGCCCTAGTGAGCTGCCGTGAAGTTCATGCATATAGGCGGTCGAACCTTAGCTAGAGCCAGAAGCGAAGAAGGCAGAATCCAGAGACCATCTCCACATATCAAACCTGATGCAACGGCTGGAACCATAAACTCGGCCTTCTTACGGTTCACCTTCTGCCAAACGAACACCACAAAGCTCCCAATACACATATCGATTGCAAACGACCCACCTACCAAGAACGGCACAGCCATTGCCATCGGGAGTGGGATCCACTTCCCTAGCCTCTCCGGTAAGTTGTCTCTCGCCAGGTTGGCAGCAACCGCAAAAGCAAAGAATCCGTAGCAGAGCTCGAGACAATGCTCGGGGAGAGCCGAGAGACCCTGAACACCGATAATAGCCATGTTTCGATAGATGATAGCGTAAGGAGCCTTGTACTCACCATCAGGGTTTCCAACATCAAATGCCTTGTAGAAGAGGAAGAAGGTAAGTGGCGCAACCACGCAGCCTATCGCCGTCCCGATGGCTTGTGCAACAAGCATCGAGCGGGGAGAGGTTAGCGTTAGATGTCCCGTCTTGAAATCGTGCATCAAGTCAGCCGAGACGGAGACAATAGATTTGATGAGACCACAAGCGACCATTCCTGCCACCACTCCATCGTTTTCCCCAGCCAATGCTGCCATCACAAATAGTGCCGCTTTACCGTAGTTGTAAGCCATGTTCATGTCCGTTAAGCCGGCCCCGTAGGCGTTACAGAAGCTAAGAGACGGGGCAAGGAGGTAAGCTACGACGACGAAGTACCACTTCAGCTGAGGGAACATCAGAGGGATTGCAATGATGGAGACAACGGAGAAGAATAAGTATCCCACACAAGCCATCCATAGCGGAATGCTCTCTCGAACGAATACCTCGTTCTCTCGTTTCAGGCTTTCGGATTCCTTTGTGTCATCTTGTGGAACATCTGCCACCAAAACAAATCCGTTATATTCTCAAATCAAATATAGAGTGGTTTTTGGTTTCGCAGATAACTTACATGTGTTGATGCTGTTGGTTTTGGAGAATCTAGAGTGAAAATTTCTTCCAGTGAAAAAGAGTATTTTGAGGAAGTTATAAAGACCATCTCCTAAGATCAATGCAATGCATATAAACACCTGAAAGGAACAACACAAAGAGAATCTTATCGCATCTGTTTTGCTTCCATAGCTCACAACTTGTGAGAGATGTAGAACAAGTAATAAAATCAGACCTTGTAGCCATTTAAGCTCTTCATGCTGCTCTCTGGCAAAGTAGCAGGAAACCATTCGCCTTTAAGGTTGGCTATCAGAGGCCACATTATTCCCCACGAGAGGATCGCACCAAAAAGCAACGATAGATTCACCAAATGTGAACAGATCATCCCAGCTCCAACATATGTCATACTAAAGTCGAAGAAAAAACTGTATCCGCCAAAGAGAGAAACGTTTAATCAAACCTTGTTGATGAACTTTTAGCGAAAAGAAAGATGGTAAGGTTACAAAACAGAGCAAACTCACGATTTTTTCCAAGCTTGTAATCCAAATGTAGGGAACTGAGAGAACCCACATGCGTCACCACCTGAATAGAACCATCCGAAGAATGCCCAAAAGAAACTCAAGCCAAACGATTTTATAAACCCACGAATCTGTTTCCTGTATAAAAAAAAATAAGAATCTTAGATAAATATCCAATTCATTTAATGAACAAGTGAGGGAAAAAACGAGATTCATGAACATATATCACATACTTGGCAGTCTTATCTCCTTTGCTAGTGTGGAATCCATTTATAAGAACAGCAGTTGCTGTCCCACTAGGATACGTGAGCTTATAGTCTATGATCATCACCTGTTTTATACATCATTTCAGCATCAGAAATCACGCCACTGAATCAACATAGTTCCTGAATATATATCAGTAATTACCTTTCGAAGAGGTACCAATACAACTAGTCCAATGAAGCTAGTCACAAGGAGGAATGACGTCATCCATCCAACACCAGGCTCTTTGATGCCACGAGGATTGTTTCCTTGTGTGTTCACTCCCGTTAGCTCGTAAGTTCGTCTATTCAATCCCAACAAGTATGACGCAAATCCACCTGCATGATGAAACTTGATCGATTAGTAGAACATGCATGGTCAAGTTTATGTATTTGTATAATTGAACATTGTTGTTGTTTTTTTTTAATGGTAATTAAATTTAACCTGCAAGAGCGATGCTGTAACAAGCAACAGCACAAGTCTGAGCGATGGTGTTTTCTTGGCGTGTGAAAGGGGTGGTGACGATTCCTGCTTTCTGAAGGATTTTGGTCCAAGATTTGAGGAAGACGAAGGCAAGAAGAGCCGATGAGATGTTGAGATTCGGTACGAGTCCTGTCGTTAGGTTCAGCTTCAGACAGATGACACTGTACACGACGCCGATCAATATACTCGCGACGATGGCACGGACCGTGATCTGTTTCCTCCACGGCGGTGGTTTCCTCGAATCGGTAGACTCATCTTCGTGAGATTGGTTGTCTTCTCTCTCAACACTCCTCTCGTCGTCCATTTGAGAGAGAAAAGAAAAGTATATTCAAAAGAATCGAAGAAACTCCAAATCGATTGATTTGCTTCTGACACACGGTAAGTAGATTTCTAGATCCGGTAAAAAGGAAAGAAGAAGGATTCCCAGAGACGGGTTTTCGCGTAGGATCCCAAGAAGAAGAAGAAGAAGAAGAAGAGAGGATCACATATTAACAAATGTTGAACTGATAAAAAAATTTATAGAAGAGAATTGAATGAAGAGAGAGACAGAGAGAGGAGGGAGAAAGTGTACTGCATAGAAGTACAAATTAGGGTTTGTATCTTTTTGACAGTACAGAAAGAATATGGGATTTCAAAGTTCGTAGACCAAATATGGGAAAGTACACGCGTTCTGCAGTTATACAGCCAAAGCGGGAGATATGGTTGTTGGTCCGATTACCAAACCTTACATGTAATAATATAATTTCCTTTATTTTACTATATAGTATCAAAAAAAAAAATAAAGAAGAAGAGATCGTAGTATCGTACACAATTCCAAAGTGGTTTTTTTGATTTTATTATAAAAAATAGGGGGGAAAATTGGAGTCCCTTGAAAGTGTCGACAGTCACCCCACAAAAGGGAAAGAGCACTGACTTTTGAAAGTGGGTGCATCTATGACTTCAGTTACTACCTGATTAGTACCAAACCTTTTATTCATGTGTTGTCAGCTTCTTTTCCCATAATACCAGTTTTCAATCAATACTCTCATCCATTTGGTGAACAAAATATTGTCTTTTTCTTCTAAATATTCCAAAGTGACAATCACAACAATCTTTTCTTTGTTGTTTAAACAACAATCGTCGAATTCAGTTAATTACAGTGGAAATTAGTTCTATATTAAATCATTAAAGATTTTTTTAAAAGTTAACACCAAATTAGGACTTACAACTTTACCTTCAAAATAAGTAAACACTATCATCATCATCCAAAAAGGATATTCTAACAAACTACGGCACAAATTAAAACTTTACTTTAAGCATCAATATAGGTATAAACCATTCCCCTTTTTCAGAACTGGTATTCTTTTACCATGATGCAAAATGCAATCTATAATAATTGCATGTATAGTTCTTAGATTAATTTACTTTAAAATAGAATATATTTGTTCTTGTTCCTTTAATAACTAGTAGCAACTGAAGTGAAAATCAAATATTTTAATGTGTCTATTAAAAAAACTTCATAACGTTGAATTTTAACATTTTACCCCAAATAAAACCTCCATAATATTGAAACCATAAATTTTGATTATATTGCTTATTTTTGATGAAAACAGAATGAAGTTTGTAACAATAGCTATTACTAGTTGAATAGCCACCCCCGCTTTAATTTGTAATTCGGATTGAGATGAGGGTTGGAGAGGTGATCGGAACTCTCAGAGAGAAGTCTGATAGCTCTGCTGGCGACAAAGTCGAGGGCCTGCTGGAGAGTCTGAAAGTGATGACAAAGGTTTAATCACAGACGCAGAATCAGCTCCTTCCTCATGGTGCTTTCTTTTAAACAAACAGTATTAAGTTTAGGATCTTGTGGCCGTTTTTCCCAGTAGCATTCACTGAATTTTCTTTGCGATATGATTTCAGATTGTCAAAAGAGAATGGTTTTATAGAATTATGTTTGTGGCCCTCAGACTTCAAAGCTTTCCTTAACATTTCATGTTTCAGAATCTCTAATTTTCCAAATTTCTGATATAGAATAGCACACTTTATTAAGAAGAGAAGTCAGAAGCTATTGATGAAGAAGACATTGATTAAAGTTACTATACCAACAATTTTACTTTTTGTATATGTTTCCCATATATTTACTCTGGTTCTTTTAGAAGTAACTTTAACGTTGGTGAAACTGCACGACATGGTCTACGTTGTGGGATCAAAACCCGCAAAACGTTATGGCGATTTTCTTGTTGCCGGAGATTGCCAAGGTATGCAACCACAAAATACACATGAATTCGTTTTCAATGACCTAGAATTCGTTTTCAATTACCTAAAACGCGAAGTGTGTCCCTTTTGCTTCAGTCAAACTCCATGCATCATCAAACTCCTTGCCGACGTAGATAAGGATTGAACTCTGTAAAATCTCGACGGTCTCTTTCTCACTTTATTTGCTCTGTTCTGCTTAGGAATTGATTGTCGCAGTTTGTGGAAGTCTCTATCTTAAATTCACATAAGCATGTATTTCTATTTGATGATGTGAAAGTCTATTTAAACACTGACAATGGCATACGATTATCAAAAGAATAAAAAAAAAAATAACAAAGCAGAGTCTCTGGAAATGTTTCGACAACACCAGAAGATCGAGTGCAGAAAGAAAATGGCATACGATTATCAAAATAATAACAAAAAAAAGGTTAACAGAGTCACTGGAAATGTCTCAACAACACCAGAAGATCGAATGCAGCAGAAAGAAAGAAAGCAAGGAGTCACCCGAGGGAGTTACCGACGGGGAAGCGAAGATTAATCAAGAGGGGAGAAACCAGAAAGCATCCTTGAGTTTCAAGTTGGAGGAGAGACTGGGGAAGCGTTTGGTGGTCTTTGTTGCAAGATTGTAGACACAGATGTCGAGGCATGAAGGTGGTTCCTTGAGACGGAAACGGTCACCACGGGTGAAATAGACGGAGTTTGGCTCAATACCAAGGGTCTGGTCAGCAGGCACGGTGAAACCAACATCGAGAAAGAGGGCCTCATCACCTGGAGAATCGACCTGAACAAGCCAGGTGTCGTAGGTCTTGGGGTCTAGATCTTTAGGATCCCTCTTGTAAAGGTGAAACATCCTATGCCTTTCAAAGGTCGGTGACTCGTAAGCGTTGTTAAAGACAAACAAAACCTCTCCTGATGTTGTAACAGCAATGTTAATGCTGCCCCTTATTTTGACCTTATTCGCTCTCATCTTTTCAATATCATCAGGCAGATAACGAAGCGTCATTGGAAACCTATGTCTGACAGACACATCCTGGAAACCATCTTTGGGGGACAAATCCAGGTGCCGAATGTAGTCACGCGTGGTAAGCACGTAAAGATCGTAACCTTTGAGTACCATATCTTTATCGCCTCGTAACTCCCTGATAACACCGATTCGTGTTGGAATCTCACGGTAACAATCATCTCCTTTCTTGTAAAACCGTACATATTCGCATCTGTCAAAACGCCACGTGACAACGTAGTCTCCATTCTTGTCGTCTACCCACAACTGACCTCTCAGATCTTGGGCAGATTGAATAAGCCCAGAAGATACATTAGTATTAGCAATTAATGTCTCACGGAATTTTGTTCTATCTCCTAACCGCTCAACCTTGAAAAGGTTGCCTTTGACTGACTCTATAGGCGGAAGATCGATCCTCTCCTCGCTAAACACATCTAAGATATAGAGATCCGATTGAGAATCTACCACCAGGAACCACTTACCCGAGTTTGCAAGGAATCGATACCCTGAGAAGTCACTCTTCGTCTCGTAAACCCTATCTTCTCCCGGGCTGTACAGACGATAACCACCCTCTTCTAAACACAGCAACAACATTGGAGATCCGTGTTTTGGACGTAACATTTGTTTGGAACACAAGTACCAATTCGAACACACCACCTTAGCCCTGTGGAAATCAACATAACCCAAACGTTCCAACAGATCTCCCAAGATGTTCATTGGGAGCTCCGACCAGCTGCCAGAATTGGGAGTCTCCATGTGTTCTATTTGTTTCTCGACAGAGCCTAAGCCTATAGACATACATTACTAAGTTCCATGTTATTATTAGGCTTTAAGAAGAACAAAAACAATTAACACGTGTTATTCCTAAATAATGGCTTAAACATAACATTAAATTACTACAAAACCATATATATAAGAGTTACAAAAACAATATCAGCAGCAAATGTTTTTTTTTTTTTTTTAATCAGAGCAAATCTATTATACAGAGTGTCAACAGAAGGAAACCTAGAATACAGTGGTCTTAGAATACTTGAAAAAGAACTCTTCATTGTTACAGTGATTAAATAAAACTGTATAGACCTGAATCAACAGTTTTGGGAACCTGCTTGAGAAGTACCGATCAAACCCGTGAGGTACACTCCCAAGTAGTTCCTGTAATTCACTAGGAAGCTCTCTATAATGATTCAGCTTGTTCCTTATGACCCTTAACAAATCGCGGATGCTGTTAAACTTGTACCGCCTGTAACGCCCGATATTGTCTAGGAATATACTATCCAATTTCTCATCCCACCGCCCATTTAAAGTAACCGCTGCTGTGCTTTCAAGTGCAGCCAAGAGCTGCGACCCTTCTTCTCGGTTTTCCAGTTCGACCCTATCGCTTGCATCCCGGAGGAAAGACAGTCTCATGTCAGCGTTCCAGAACAGTGGGTGGTGCACAACTTCTTGTGCTCTCGGTCTGCATTTTCAATATAGTTTGATAAATATATATTTTAGTGACAATAGCAATAGAGTCCCATCCGTATTTCTTTACCTCAAATTTGGATCCGGGTGCAGGAGACCAGAGAGAAGATGAACAGCTTCTGGAAGACTCTCAAGCAAGAAAAGATCTTTTCGATCATTCAAAATGTTTATGTCCCTCTCAAAATTGTCCCCGTAAGGATGTTTTCCTGCAGTCATACAGAAAAAGAGTACACACCCTAAACTGAAGAGATCAACAGCTCTTGTTTGTCGTTCATTGCGGAGTTGCTCAGGTGCTTGCCACCCCGAACTTCCAGAACCTTTCATTAGACACGAGAAGAAAAATATCATTTTCTGTTTCCATCACTATATTGTATCATCCAATATTTTCAAGATTCTTCTTACCAGTTGAGTTTCTAGTCAGGGCACTAGTGTCGGCTGGCAAATGTTTGCTAATACCCATATCTGATAACTTCGCACATACAGATGAGTTCTTAACAATCAACACATTTTGAGGTTTAAGATCTCGATGTACGATTCCAATATCATGCAAATGAACCAGACCAGCAACTATGTCCCTGTACCCCAAAAATACAAAGATCAGAAGATGTATTCTGCAACCTTTTGATTTAAGTGTCAAAGATGAGCGACAAAACAAACCTCATTAACTTCAACAAAACAGGAGAAGGATGACCGTTCTCCTTCCATAGTTCAACTCCCTTGCCATTATTAAGGATGGTGTTAACCTGAATCGAATGTACACTACTTGAAGCCGTTTGACTCTCAAGCCGTCCAGAGGATGCTTGTATGAGATCGTTTAAGCTACAAGCACACCGTTCCAATGAAATATAGATGAAATGTTCGTCCTGGTCAACCGCGTACCAACGGACAATATTTGGATGTTTGTCTGAAGCCATGAGATTCAAAATCTCCTTCTGAGCCACATCATGATGTGTTTGTACTAGACGCTTAACCGCTACAAGACGACCTTCATAGGATCCCTCAAGCACAACAGTTCCATTGCTTCCTTTAGCAATCTCCTTGTTGGAGACAAACAGTTTGCCAACCCAATATCCTTCCAGTGGACTATTATTAAGGCCAGGGAAAGTCGTAAGTAATTTTTTCTCGTTCTCTTCGCGTGAGAGATCTTTGTTCCCCCCAGATATATACCCGTTCGTCTTCTTGTTGTGAACCGCCTTTATAGTCCCATTTTTCTTAGGCTTTTTCTTCTTGGGTGTCACTATTGGCACTTGAGGTACGGAAGGTTCCTTGATCCATTTGCTTTGCCTTATTCGACGAAAGACAAGGCCACAAACAGAAAGGACAGTAACGCAAAAGCCGATAAGTAGGAAAATCAGCTCAGAAAACTTGCTAGCGAATCCTGTCTTTGTAGTGCTTCCATCAATTGTATCTGTGATCTGAGGTATTATAGTCTCGGGGTAAGGAAGGGAGAGGACTTGTTCAGCCTCATTGTTGCTAGGAAGAGCCAAAGGATTCCCATTCCCAGGAGCCAACTGATTGGGCATTCTATTTGGAAATGGTAGATACAATCCCCCATCTAGAAAGCTAAGTCTCGGAAACAGTTTTTCAAAGTTATAATCACTGAACCGCATCACAGTAGCATTTATCATTGATGGCCCACCACCCATGAGTTGTACGCTCTCGTGATGCTGTAGTTTAGCTTCAATCTCAGCATAAGAAACACTCCACCAGACATCTCCGAACTTTGATACACATTGGAGCTTAAAATCTTTTCTCTCAATGTAAACCATCTCTGGAGCATCTTTAGACAAAACAATAGCCTTGTCTTTCGCATTTCGAACGACTGAATTAGTAGTATATAGGTCGTCCACTCTGTACCTCGTAACCAATTCTCCAGTCCTCCCATCCAAGAGAAATACAGTTGTGTCTTTTTTACCCAAAACAACCCTATCCGTCAATGAGTAGGGCAAGCTTCCAATGAACTCGGAAGCATCCACAATCTGAAAAGAGAAGAAGATGCACATTCCCATATAATCTAAGACTTTGTTGAGAAACAAATGGATATAATAAAGACACTTACTTCACGATCTAAAAGACTCTTTAAAGACCATATGAGACACACAAAAAAGAATGAAAGATATACCTCTTTCGTGCGGTTTCCTTCTCGTATAAAGTTCTTGTAAAGATTCCAATCTTTATCACAATCCATGTAAAAGTCATCACTCAGGAACGGGGCACGTTCCCCATCGTTGCTATAATGATAGTGAGGAGCCTTGTAGGAAGAATAGATGGGCTCCTTGGTATCGAATGTCCAATCAACCTTTCTGGAAGACTTATCCACCAATGATATGGCTCCATCGACCGTTGCAATCAGCACATAACTAGATTCTCAAGAAGAAATCAATCACAACCCATTAGCTTGTTACATTCAGGGAACCTAAAAACACAAGACTTTGAACAAAAGATGTCAACTTTGTTTTAGATTTGGAATCACTGAAAACATGTTACATCACATTTCAGTATAAAATAGATGTTGACATTGCCAAATGAATTAGATATAATAAAGTTAAACCCTTTGCCCCCAATCGTTTGTAATTTCAGATTAAAGATGAGAAGAGAAATGAAGTCAAAGACAAGGCACATGATGGATCAATTAAACAGACGAATCTAAGGGGAAATAAAGAAAGACAGTACTAACCGGTCGGGTTGGGAGATTTGATTGGAAAGAGATTTGTCAGAGACTTTGGAGAGTTCAGATCCCTTCAAACTGTGGGCTAATGGAGAAACGAGGAGGAACACGATCAAATCAAGTAGTGCTGATCCTCTCATCGCTGTGAAACCATCAAATGCCTCTCCTCTTTGAGATATAACTATTAAACAACAAATCTGAATTCAGCTGCACGTAACGATCGAGGGGGTTATAGGGTTTATCGCCGATTATCAAAACGGAGAAGAAAGTTTGTCTATTTTCGGATTACGAGTTCGCGATGTTGCTGTCGGAATTGAAAATGTTGACGGTTCTTTGAGAGAAAGAGAATCTATTAGATCCCCTCCCAACATGGGATGCTCGCATAATGGATAATAACAAACGTTAACCGGCCGGTTTACTATTTGTTTTTGTTTCTTGGTTTAGGACCGGTTAGTTTGTCGATCTCAGCTACATCATTGACGTCAATTTCTACGTCTTATCTTTCTTTCAGCTTTCCAATCTTTGGCTCATTACAGAGCACAATACCTTTAGCTTCACCAACAAAGACAATACTTTTTTTATATACACGAACCAACTGTCATTTCCCTGGGTTAAGTGATCGAAATTTCTCGTTGATCCAACAAAGAAAATATAGATTTTTCATGGCTCTAGTATACTGAAAGTGCTCTTTTGTTTGGGACAAGCTTTCCTATCGGGAAAAAAAAAGGGTATAGTTATGTAACAACGCATAAACAAATTTATCCTCTCCTACATTACATTTTTTTCTCTTCGGTAGAAGCATTTATCTCATCTGCTGTTTGTACAACTAGAAAGAGATGCTAAGGCAGATCGTATAACTTCCTTTGAATTGCTCCTTAGGCTTGACACTGTATTCTTCAGCGTTTCAAGTTCTGTGGTCTCGGAAAACGAATCCTCCAAAGGCTCCAATGACTCGAGCTTCTTCTCCAAGTATCTCCTCAGACTTGCCTCTGCAACACTAATCAGACTCAGAGATGGGTTACTGTGCATGAACTTGGTTACCAAAAACCCTGCTAATATCTGCTGACCGGCCTTTACAAGCTCCGAGATAAAACACGGGAACATGAGTTCCCCAAAACATGACAGAAACCGTCTCTCGCTACTTGTGTTCGCTTCTTTGTTGTCGCCTTGTCTTATCCGCTCCTCTTGGAACTCCCGAGATAGCTTTCCAACTAGATAACAGAGGAAAGAGAAGACTGAGCCGTAGCAAGAGTTCGAGATTATCGTTGAGAGAGTCCCAGAATATACAACCAGAAGAAGAATTGTGTGATGGTTCTGAATCGATAACTCTGGAAGGCCTTCTTGCTTCAACTGGTCTTCGACAACACTGAGGCACTGAGATCTGATTCGTTCGTAGGGCAACAAAAGAGAAATCTTTAGGGCGAGAAATGGGTCAGTCCTGGCCAAGATCTCGGTCAGGCTTTCTGCTTCATTTTCTTCAAGCAGGACCTCTCCGGGTTTCTGAAGCGATCCATCTATAAGACGTAGAACGTTTTCGGGCATGCCCAAAGCAATGTACTTTCTGAAAATATCCAGCCAACACGAATGTAAAGGATGAGCTGCGACCACATATTCCTTTTTTTCTTTCTCCTCAGGTTCTAATTCCTGAAGTGTCTCCCATCCATCATTCCAATCATTATCGCCCCAGTCATTTCCTTCGTCGGTTGCCTCATTAGACGGCAATAGTTCGGCTTTCTTAGCTTCAAACAGTTCTTCCCATCCTTCTAAAATCGCCAGAAGAGCTTCAGCTTGTGAAGCTGTAGTAACAGCAGCAGAGAGTTTAGAGAAGCAGGAAACGGATGTTTCAACACTCGATAGATCCTCAGGGGAGATCTCTAAGCCTGGAGAAATGGACGCCACAGCGATCTGGGATGATTTAAGTGCGACCAGAGTGTTTGTGAGCCTGCTAGAGCCATCAGCCTGGTCAGGCAATGCTTGGTTAAGTGTGGCTTCAGTTTTCTGCCTAGATGATAGTAACTCAGCCGAACCATCCCATGGCATAACATTTGATTGTAACTCAGACGATGAGCCCTTGATATTCTTACCCGAGATGAACTGCATAAGCTCTAGGGAGTAGACGCGAACCTGACTTGGCAACTCCAGATTCTCAGAAAATATAACGAGTTTTTCCCACACTACAAGCCTAACACGCTTCAGTTCTTCCAGGTTGCCTTCCAAGTTACTGAGAGACGATAGCAACCGGTAAAGATTCTGTGTTTCGTGAGCCCCAGATACCAAATCCTGCAATATCGGTTCAAGTACGCTCAAATATAGATGTGGAAGATCTTGCAGAGATGTTGGATATCTTGAGGATAAATCTGAGAAGACATCAGAAATGGGCCCGAATCCACAACCAGAGAAGACGATCGCTCTGCAGAAGTTGAAGATTTCAATGGCGTAATCACCAACTAAGCCAGACCTAAGGTAGACAAGTATTGCAGCCCAAGCCTGACTTGGGGACAGGCTGTCGTCCATTACTAGTCTTATGAGAACTGTAAGACAGCTATTAATGCATTCAGGGCTTAAGCTAAGATTCTCGACAAGGCTTGGACTAGAAGATTTTACTTCCTGCATCTCATCGGCTAACCTTATCCAAAAGTTAATCAGTAAGATAAGGCATTCTTGCCATGTAGAACTATCAGGGATGTGCAAATAGGAACCATTTGGCGGTAGAACTAACATGAAATGCCGTTTCAGAATTTCCAGAGCCTGTACAGGTTCCAAGACCTTGATATACGCTCTAGAGTGGTCGTAGGTCTGCTCGAGTTGACTGAGGAAGCCCTGGAAACTCTCTGCACTTCCAAAATCATGATCTCTTCTACTTTCCAGTGTATCTAACAAATTCATAACATATTGTTTGTAGACATCTTGCCAGGAAATGAGGCCCTTTGGTGAGTTCTCCATGAAGAAGCTAGTGAGAGTTTCTACCATTTTGGCCAAAGCTTCCAAGTTCATCTCATTGATGTGCGCATGGACTTCATTGTTGAAGCTGTCAAAGTTTAAACCTCCCAATTCCGCGATATTTTTGAAATCCAAATCTGTGATAAACGACACTCTACTGCATTCTTGCTTAAGGATGTTATACAACTTTGATAACCCAACGAAAGAACGATGCGGTTGAACCTGTTGCACCAACAATGATTCTTCCTTGCCTTCCAAACGGCAATAGCACTCAGAAAGGAGGCTGTATATGTACGCAAGGCGTTGTTTGTTAAGACCACTAACTGCTGGGTACACGATTGTGCTTATGGTCTGTATGGTGTCTGAAGCAAAGGCAAGTATTTCTTCCTTGACTTGTAAAAGTTCAGCCGTGATGTCCTCATTTGTCCAAACCTCAGAGCAAAGGACAGAGCTTAAATACCTTAATATCACCTGGTGAGAAGAAAAAGATAGATATATAGTAGATGCAGTTGAGGAAAGGATTAGCTTTAACGAGTAATATATATTTTCCTACCTCTGACTGCTTCAGGCCATATGTATCAGCTAATTTTAGTACATCCTTCAAAATCAGCTTCTTCTCCGATTTCACAGATTCAATGAGTGAGAAAACAGCAACCTTAATATAGTCAATATCATGGGACAAAAACCTTTCAGTATCAACCCCGGGAATGATTCGCTCCAGCATTCTAGAACGATCTGCTACATGCATTTTTTCCTCTAATTTATGTTTCCATTCCTTCCAAAAAGTTGATTGAAGTTTGTCGATCCTGCTCATATCATCTGAACCAAAATAGAGCAAGCAGGAAAAAAATTTAGAAGCACGAAAGATTACTGATATATTAAATGGTACCAAGATGCCAAAAAGACTCGAAGCAACCAGGTATTTTATGATAACCCTTACCAGAGAGACTTTCTATCTGCTTTCTCTCAAAGTTCTTCCGTAGCAGTTCTCTCCTCTGGTTGGGAGCCGTGCACTCTACTCCAGAGTCATGTAGCAGACTATATATCATCCCCAGACTCATGATACTTCGAATTTCTTGGTAGTTCCTCCTTATTCTCAACTGCTTTTCTATAACTTCTACTGCATTAGATGCATCTACTAAATTCAACAGAAAAGAGCATCCTATAATGTCTTCCTCTTTTGTTACCGGTTGTTCAATTATCGAGTCTGTAATCATTGCTATCAGTTCATCTTTTGGTGCAAAACCATTCCTCGCCAGCCAAGAAAGAATGGTAACAAGAGCAGTTGCTTTTGTGCTGACAAACTGCTTTCCAGGAATTGAATCAAGCACTAGGCTTTTATCCAATCGCCTATTTCTACCCAACTTAAGCAACCAAGGAAGATGCGAAGCAGCAAATGAGAGAAGCTTCCCATTTTCCTTTAGAAGAGAGTCCAAGTCCACGCTATTATCAACCGGCAAGTCCTTAGCAACAACAGAAAGTGTGTCTTTGACTCTATCCAAATCTAGCTGTTGATCAAAGCTTCGCCCGTCAAGCATCTGAGGGCAATCTCTCAGACAAGAAACACCGTCCATCTTGCGAAACTCTGGAGAATCTGACTCTGATAACATTCCCAGAGTCTCACATTGGCCTTGCAGATCAAGATCTTTCCATGCGTGCAATAACTCACTGATCGATTCATCATCACAGTGACCCAAAGCAAAGCCAAGCAACTGCTTTCGAGAACTTACATCCATGTGCTCAAGTGCAGGACCTCTTGCAATTGCAGCACCTAAATCCCAAATTGGACCATGCCCCTTTTTGGTTAGAACAAGGCATAGATCAAAAGCCAGCTGCAGATCGCCTGCAACTGCAGCTTCTCTAGCAATAGCTTCTTCAACAGATGATATATCTTCTGAAGAATTCAACCCAAGAAGTTTAGCAACCTCAATAAGTTCTTCAACATGTAGATAAGCCCCAGGATGCCCTGTGATTGCCATCTTAATAATCTCCATTGGGTCTTTTACTTGTTTGAACTGAACTGGTAAGAGAGTAACCCCAAGATCTGGAAGCCTAACAGTAACTGCATCAATGACATCGGCCTCAGCTTTAACAGTCCGGCTGCTAGAAAATATATTCAGGCACTCCCTTGCTTTCCATATCTGAAAATAATTTGCAAATTTGTGAGTAAAGAGAATTGTTGACACCAAACTTTGTGAGAAAAAAAACAAAAACAAAAACAAAAACAAAAACTCGAGATCACCAGAAGCTAGAATTTAACAGGATGACAAGTTGCATAGATATATTTAGCAGGGACAAAAGTGTTATACAAAAATGAAGAAACACCACTGACTTCTTCAGAAGCAAGGCTCGGAGCTGAGAAGAAGTATTCCTTTGCCGCATTAATAACAAGACTCTCTGCCTTCTCTGACGGCAGAGCAACTGAGCCCGTACCCTTGAGATAATTTCTAGCCAGAGAAAACTTCCCAGCCTTCAGAAGTCCTCTACAGAACTCCGTCAGCACGAACTCAAGATCAAGGAAAGGAAAGGCTTTCTCTTGCAACTGTCGCAGATCACGCCACATGCACGCCCAGTCATTATCAGATCTTCCAGGTTGACGACGAACAAATTTCGAAAGCATGAGTCGAAGGATCTGCTTTACACCTTTTTCATCCAAATGAACCTCAAGGAAATAGTTAATTGGTTTTGGGACCTGTGGAGCAAAAAGAGACAGCCGTATAACTTTCTTAAGATTTCAAATATATAATCCATTTGTAAGTCCATTTCATCTGCTTAAGTTAGTTCATTTCAAATTATATGAAACATATTATTTTGCTAAAAGATACCAGCTAATTAATTTAAGATGCAGACGCATTTTAGAACCTGATAAAGTTCCAAGAGCCTTCCTGCTTCTATATGACCTTCTGCCAGTTTAAGCCTTTTCTGAATGCCTTCACCATGGATATCTGCAATTTTTATGGAATAAAGTTTTGTTTAGCAATGGGTTAGGACATCTGATTATTTAGTTATGTAGATCTAGAGTAGGGAATAGAATGGATCTGGACAACTAACCATGTATCTTTGGTAGCTTCGAGAGCATTGTTGCCATGACATTCCACTTATCCGTAACTTTGCACAGATACAGACATTGCAGAGCACAATCAACAACTTCAACCTCATCCTTAAAAAAACAAACAGTATATAAATCCACACACCCTTCCTCTATAACTTTGGAGCATAAATCCATATCACTTTTTGCTGCAATCTCCTTCAGCCATTTAACAAGAAAGGACTCCTCATTATGGTTGCTTGTTCCCGAATACCTTCTCTGCATGAATGGAATTGCCTTGTCACGTAATCTACTAATCACAGTTTCTGCTTTAACTCCTTCAAGCATTATCTTAAATTTTTCATAATCAGGTAATTGCTCCCACCCAACAAGGCTCAAGCTGAAGCAGATTTCGCCCCCAAATTCGTCTGAATAAATTATCTGGTGCAAGTATGATAGGTCCTCATGGAACTGTTCCAACTCAGCTATCCCTTTCCGACATGCAATATCAATCAAGGAAATACAGTTGTCTAGCAGGCCAGTCGAAGAATCAATATCTCTTGCTCTATTCTTGTACCATGAAGTAAGTTCTTCTAATGATGGCCAGTTATACCCAAAACACCTCCTGACAATTGGCTCAGTTTGAATATGAGAATCATTCTTTTCTCTCTCAGGCAATTTATTAATAAATTTAACCATCTTGTCACATTCAACCCAGTCTTCTTCCCTCACTGCCATACTGGTCGGAGGAGATTTTCCAGGAAGAAGATGTGCATACGTTTCAACGGGAACTGTTTCAGGAATGGCTGCCAAAATTTTCAGCGTGAAAGAAGCAAGTGAGTAAGGATGCCGCTTAAAGAGCAGATTTAAGGCCCCTATCCTCCCGCTCTCAGCAAGTGCTATTGCAGCCTGATTTATAGGACTGCTCCGAAATTTTCTGTAATCCTGCACTGAATATCTGTGGAAGACAATGTCATTAACCAATGTTTGATGTAACTGGATAGAGTAGTTTAACTACATATTAAAAAGCAGTAGAAATTCTGAAATGCAGAACCTATATGCAAGCCTGGAGTTACCAGGAGAAAACTGCCTGAGTTGCATTTAATCCAGAAAACACTTAAAACTCTAAAATCGATGTTACAATGTGAACGACCCTCATTCTATATTGGATAACCATAGAACAAAAGATATCCTGGATATGGAAGACCTAGATACTACTGTATGGCATACCAGCTTGGCCTATCAACAGAAAGGAAAAGAAGACAAAGTGTAAAGACATATACCTGCCCATGCTAATCCCCAAATATGTGTCGAGTCTTTCACTAAACTGTAATAGACGAAGCCTAGCCATTCGAAATCCCCAAAGTTGCTTGGATTCTTCATCTTCAGATTCAGAAAATACATAGTGGTTAGTAAGATGGAGTCCATGCCCAATCAAGGCCTTCATGGAATCTTCTGTTGGAGCAATTCTCTCTAAGCATTCGGTTAGCATAAAAGCTTTATCTTTTATCTTTGATAGAATCATGCTCACATCACTTAACCCTTTTTCTGAGTTCAACCATCTTGACTTAAAAACTTCATCTCTGTCCAAGCCATGACTATCAGCAAAATCCAAGGCCTCTTGATACTGGCAGTTCTCAACTAAGATTTTATACATTTCAGGAATTGTTTTCTCGGTAAAAGATATCAGCCTCCATAACATACCACGATCGCTACTATGATGCAATTCCATTGGATCCCTGTCAACCTTGGCCAGGGCTGATTTTGCTTCCTGCGTTGAACTTTCTAAAAGAAAAATGTGTCCTTCAAACCTCCTAATCCTTTCCACCACAGGCATAGAATATATTGTGGCATCCTCTTGAACTATAACACATCTACGGATGTCAAATATACTAATGTTACCGCTCCTTTTCAAAATTGCAAGGGCATGATCAGACCACCATGTAAAGTCTACAACATTTCTTAAACGATCTAGCGAATTCTCTGACTTCGGTGATTTCGAACTGTCTTCAGAAGGACAACACGAAAGTACCAATTTTACTTTGTCCAACTGGAACAGATGCAGACACCCATTGTTATCAAGACTCGCAACATGTGACCCTTGAGGTGAGATCAAAACCTTTGGGTATGCCAACTGAGAATCTTTTCCGTCACAATACACGCCTTCAAACTTTGTGGTGGACAACAGTTCCAGACCTGAATTCTGACACTTACGCCAAAGTGAAATACACGATGAACCTGACAGTACATAGATAACAAATTAATTCTCGCAGGATCATAAATCCAACATCTGTTCGTAAGAAATATTTCAACAACAACAATCACACTATTTCATTCAACAATCACAAAAACTTATAAAAGTATGAATAGCATCCTTACATAAAACACCACAACATTAACTTGCCAAATTAATTGATGTCACGCACACGTGTCGCTTTCAAGTCTTTTTTAAACAAGTCTTAACGATAAGTAATATTAATTCGAAACTTCTCAAATAATAAATTGCATAAGACCTACCAGAATTCCCTGTCGATGATAGGCTTGCAGGACTACCAACAATGAGAAGAAAAGAGAGATCCGGGAGGTAATCAAAGCAAAAAACATGGTTGGGGAACTGCTTTCTCAAAGCTGGGGCGCTAGTTGAAGCATGTACCGAAGCACTTGGCTCCCTACTGATCTCGACATGATGAATAAGTCCATCTGATGTAAGTACACTGAATGAACACCTGTAGAGAAAATGTCATCGAGATAGACCGCCAGTCACAACTTCATATCCTCCATAGGGCTTAAGATAAAAAAGCATATTGTGGTACTGGGATCCCAGTACCTCTCAAGTCTAAATCAATAAACAAAAGGAAACGTACAAGCATGATGTTTGCAAACCATCGTCATTTTCCATCAGTCCTAATACTGATGAAGAAACCCTCAAATTTCTTTTTGTGACTTGACTTATTTCTTCACCATTAGCTTTGATGAAAAAGAGGGTCTCGCTATCATCAACAAGACCAAGAACATCGTGATTTTCGGACCATATTCCAGAAATAAATGATCCTGTGATGCTAGCTGATACAGAGAACAGAAGTTAGAAGACCGTAGTGAGAGTATGGAAAGGACCATGATTAAGATAACTGAAAGAAAGAAAGAAAAATGGTGTAGCGAGGAGAGCGTTTTTGGCGACAATGAGCAGAAGAATACACTGGAACAGTCTTAAGATTTCACAAAAATTATGAATTAAGAGTAAACACATTTGTAAAAAGCAAAGGAAGATAACCTGTAAACGTGCCACAAGGTTGTCTGTAATCATCATCCTTGCGCAAGATTGTAACGTGATTCCCCGAAGTGACAGCAACAAATTCTCCTCTCGGCGAAACAAATAATGAGACCGGTTTATTATATTTCCTGGGATGCCAATATCCACTCCACTTTTCCTTGAGTTGACTAACACCTTAATACCAGAAAAAGGATAGAGATGAAGAAGCCTGTGTCAACCAATGGGATATATAATGCTATTCAAAGTGAAGATATGTACACGGAATGAACCCCCTACGAGCTCATGGAACAAAATATTCAAATTGACAAGATCTCTAAGTTTGTGTATGGACTAAGCTAAAAGGATAAGAAATAATCATAAAACAACTCCTGGCCAGTGAAATTCACCTCAGTAAAAATATCTAAGGGCTCAGACTAACGAAACTAGAGAAGGTGATAAAGCTAAAAGGATAACAAACAATAGAATTAAGCATCAGCAACTGACCTCTAAGGGAGACAAGAGACCGAAGCCCTCCTTTGGAAACAGCTCCATCTGCCTGAGCTCAGACAGAAGATCAAAGCACAATGTAAGAATACAAAACAGTAGAAGATAACATAGCTTAGTTGTTAAACTCTAAAGGCATGAATCTTTTGTAACCTGAGGAAGGGGAGGGTATCTAGGAACATAAGGCAATGAAGCATGATGACGTATCTCGTACAATACTTTTTGTCCACGACTTTCCATCATCAATCGGTTAACTGACAAAGTCCAAGGAAAATTCTCTTAGGAGTTAAAATCAATCTACGCAACGAACGAATGGATCGAATCCAAAGTTGTAAATTAGACAACTTTACACAGGCACTGTGGAGGTATAATTGATCGGAGAGATCTAATTAGCAGAGGAGGAGAAAGACGAAAAACTTCACAGCCTAATCCCAAAACATCAGCATTCCCATCGTTTAAACTACAAAGTTTTAAATGGTTCAAGAAAACCCAATTGACAAGAATTGATATCATACCTGAGCACAATTCGATAATTAAGCTCACAGAATTCGGCAAAGAGTTGTGTTCGTTCGCCTGCGACTCAGTGAACAAAAACGTAGACGGTTTATTAAAAAAAAATTCGATTGAAACTTGAATCACTTTAGCTGAAAAACCGGCCCCGGTTAAACCGGATTATCGGTTCATAGTTTTTTTTAAATGTTTTATACTGCTGATTATGTATGTAGTAAAAGCTCGAATAGAACCAAAATATTTGAATCGTGTCCCATATATTGGCAGTTAAATTTTTGGAGATGCTTCGGCATTAACACACGCTACCAAGGGTATGGCCAGATTGACTAAAAATTTATTGACTAATAATAAAAAGAAAATCTAGAAATATATTTTGACTATAGAATTAAGATTCGTAATTATTTTTATTGAAAAAAAAAAGAGTAAATAGGTAAAAAGATCGTCGGAAAAAAAAAAACAGGTAAAAAGATTATGGAGGAAAATATCTTATGATCACTCCATTATTTCTTCGTTTACGGAGAAAAGAAAAAAAAAGTCGATTTTTCTCTTCATTCTCATATTCTCCGTGACATCGTTTGGTGTTTCCGCTTAACTTAAGAGAAAAACTTTCGATTTTTTTGCTGTACTTCCTTATTAAAGTTTTGATTTTTGTTCAACTTGATGATGGTAGGCATGCTCTGAAAACTGTGGGCTGATTTTTTTTCTACTTTCCGTGTTTTATGCTTTCATGCCATGATTTTGTATGAATCTTTTAACTACAACGCACTACTGGAAAACTGATGGCAAAAAAAAAAAGAAATTTTTGTTTTTAACAGCTTAAGAAGGCAGAACAAAAACATTACTTAACTATCCAAACATTACTTGATCGGCACTATGACTACTAAATCTCGGCGTTTTTGATTTTGGGGTTTTTTCCTCTTATTCGTTCTGATTGGCCATCAGTCAGCCAATGTACGGTACTCACTTTTGAATGTTCTTAGGTTGGGATAAAGTCTATAATCAATCTATCCTAGGTATATCACCCCTATATTTCTGTCTTGTTCTTCTACTTCTGTATATCGGCATGATTATTTTTTATGTGTGTACACATTACATCACAGTGTATAATAAATGCCTATACTGAAGCTCTGTTATTTTCAAAATTGCATTTCTTCAAACTTGCCCTGTATCATTCGTATGTTACATGCACAACAGTGTACACGCTTTTATGTTTTAGTAGGAATGTAAGACTATCTTCCCATTGTTTTGGTTTGACTGAACAAGAGTGGTCTGAGTTTATTTCCGTTTCTTCTCTGTTATTAGGCTATTGGTTAGTCTTTTGGATGATTGACATGTTCTATTACTTTTCCCTATTGAATTATAAATAATATTACACATTATCTTCTTTTCTTAAATCTATTCTAAAATTGTTTTTTATTTTCTTAGATCTAATCCAAAATTGTTTCTATTCGTATTTCCTAAACTCAGTGAAATTCCAGAGGAGCTTTCTCACACATTTCCAGCATATGCTTGCTTACTTGGAATATACAAATTCGAAGGCTATGCTGACTAAATACGACACACTAGACCACGTGTATCAGATTATGGATTCAGAAGGATTACTGAAATGTTTGTTCATGAGTTGCAAAGGAGATGAGGTAGAGTCCAAAATAGAGATGTCCCTGTACCTGCTTGACCATCCCATAGATGGTCCTAGATCATCATCATCAGCCATCTATGGGTTTGCTTGGTGGAATTCAGGGAATTTGATAGACACATTGATGAATACTTTGAAGATAAACACAATTTTGGACTAAACAAGGAAGATATACATAGGATTGCTTTGCTTGATGTGCGCTTTGGCAACATGGATCCCAATGCAGCAAACATTCTTGTCATGATTGAAGAAAAGTTTCCTCAATTTGTTCCTCACTTTGTTCCAGTTGATCATGGGATGTGTTTCACCAGAGGAAGAGGCATGAAATATAACTTGTGCAGCCTTTGTGCAGCCTTTTACTGGTTAGCAGGTTTGAAGAAGGGTATGGATGAAAGTTTATCTAAAGAATGTATCTCCTATGTGCAGAGACTTGATGTGGATGCTGATATTGGTTTTCTGAGGCAGTGTGATGGAACCTTCTTGGATTTGATTGGGTAAGGTTCAATCCAAACGCATTTGGTGACATAAATGTTGCTTTCTCCCCTGGTTGTGCTAATTACGTGGCACAACTTGATGTGACTACTGATTTGGAGTTTCTGAGGCTTTGCGGATGGGATCCAGAACCAAATTACGTTGAACAGCTGAAGGTCTTCACAACTTTGTAGGCATTCGTATGGAGGAGCGTCTCCTACCTTTAAGAAGATAGCAAGATTGACAAAAAGAAACTACATCTTTTATCTGTGTAATCTTTTTTTCTTTTTTATTATCTAGCAAATCTTTTCTAATAATTTATATTCATTGACATTAACTAGAATATCTTTAAATAAAAGTAATTTTAAATCTAACAATCATTAGCCATTCCATTAAAAAGCTAAATTACTACAAAATCATAGATAAGAATTATATATAAGATTTCTAAAACAATATCAGCAGCAAATGTTGTTTGCTTTTTGTCTGAGTAAAATCTATTATAGAGACTATAAAGAGTCAACAGAAGAAACGTATAATACAGTGGTCTTAGAATACATGAAAAAGAACTCTTTGGGAACCTCCTTGAGAAGTACCGATCAAACCCGTGAGGTACACTCCCAAGCAGTTCATGTAGTTCACTAGGAAGCTCTCTATAATGATTCAGCTTGTTCCTTATGACCCTTAACAAATCGCGGATGCTGTCAAGCTTGTACCGCCTGTAACGCCCGATATTGTCTAAGAATATACCATCCAATTTCTCATCCCACTGCCCGTTTAAAGTAACCGCTGCTGTGCTTTCAAGTGCAGCCGCGACCCTTCTTCTCGGTTTTTCAATTCAACCCTATCGCTTGCATCCCGGAGGAAAGATAGTCTGATGTCAGCGTTCCAGAACAGTGGATGGTACACAACTTCTTATGCTCTCGGTCTGCATTTTCATATATTAAAAAAGAGAAACGCTTCTGTTAGCGAGAAGGAGAGTTTCACTAACCGAAGCAAGAGTTTCGACATTTCTTTGGGATTAAACCTAGAAAGTCTTTGCATACACCCAAACTAAAACTAAAATCTTAATATACTAACAATAGAGTATGAATAGAGACCAGAGAGAGAAGACAATGTATTTCTTTACCTTAAACTTGGATCCGGGTGTAGGAGACCAGAGAGAAGATGAACAGCTTCTGGAAGACTCTCGATCAAGAAAAGATCTTTTCGATCATTCAAAATGTTTTCTTGCAGTCATACAAAAAAATAGAACACACCCTAAACTGAAGAGATCATTTGTAAGTCCATTTCATCTGCTGCTTAAGTTAGTTCATTTAAAATTCCATGAAACATATTTGTTGCTAAAAGACACCAGCTAATTAATTTAAGATGCAGACGCATTTTAGAATAAAGTTCCAAGAGCCTCCCTGCTTCTATTTGACCTTCTGCCAGTTTAAGCCTTTTCTAAATGTCTTCACCATGGATATCTGCATTTTTTATGGAAGTAAGTTTTGTTTAGCAATGGGTTAGGACATCTGATTATTTAGTTATGTAGATCTAGAGTAGGGAATAGAATGGATCTGGACAACTAACCATGGAGTAAACAGGTAGAAAGATCATGGAGAAAAATATTTTTACAAGTAAATCACGGAAAAACGTTTCCGGCAACAAAACCATAACGACGGGACTCCTCATTCCGGCCGCTGGTCGGAGCTCCCAACGGACATCTTGAGAGATCTGTTGAAACGTTTGAGTTATGTTGATTTCCACAGGGCTAAGATGGTGTGTTCGAATTGGTACTTGTGTTCCAAACAAACGTTGCATCCAAAACACGAATCTCCATTGCTGTTGCTATCTCCAGAAGAGGGTGGTTGTCGCCTGTACGACCCACGCGTAGATAGGGTCTACGAGACGAAGAGTGCCTTTTCAGGGTACCGATTCCTGGCAAGCTCGGGTAAGTGGTTCCTCGTGGTAGATTCTCGAGATTATCTCTATATCGTAGATGTATTTAGCGAGGAGAGGATCCATCTCCCACCTCTAGAGTCAATCAAGGGTGGCCTTTATAATGTTGTGCAAGCAGATAATAATGAATTCAAGTCTGCTTTACTTGGGCATAATTCTTGGGCTATTCACACTACCGAATATCTGAGGGGTTTTTTGTGGGTAGACGACAATACTGGTGACTATGTTGTTGTGTGGCAGTTTGAGGGAGGCCACTTTTTAGGGTTTTACAAGAAAGGGGATGATCATTACCGCGATATTCCAATACGGGAAGATGTTCTCAGGGAGTTCCGAGGCCTAAAAGATGTGGTGCTCAAAGGTTACAGTCTGTACTACCTGGCGACCCGTGGCTACGTTCGACACCTGGATTTGTCTGAAAAGGATGGTTTCAAGGATGTGTCCGGGATCCCTAGGTTTCCAATGATGAGGTCAGATACTCATTGTGCTGATTTCGGAACGGTCGTAGAAAAGGTCATCTCATTTGGCGATAGACTTGCTGTTACAACATCAAACGAGGTTTTGTTGGCCTTTACCAAGGCTTACCAGCCAATCTGTAGGATCTTCCGCGTCTACAAGAGGGATTTTAAACAGATAGACCCCGACACCTGCGAAACCATGCTTATTGACATGAAATCTATAGGTGATGAGGCCCTGTTTTTCGATTTGGGTATCACTGTGCCTGCTGGCCATACCCTTGGTATCGAGCCAAAGTCCATCTATTTCACCCGTAATGACCGTTTCGGTCACAAGAAGTTTTTAATTCCATGCCTCGACATATGTATCTACAACATTGCAACAAGGACTATCAAACGCTTCCCCTGTCTCTCCGACTTAAAACTCAAGGATGCTCAATGGTTTCTCCCCTCTTGATTTGGTGTTTTTAAGCGTTTCGCTTGCGTTGTCGTGTCCTTTTCCTGTGTTCAATCTTGCAACAAAGACCTTTTAACATTTTCCCATGATTTCTTGTGTTGTTTGGTTATTATCCTATTTTTTTTTTCATGTATAATATTTTACATTGTTTAAAATACTTTTAAACTAACGTTCCAAATTTCAAAACCTCAATTAGACCGAAGTTATCATACTCTCGTAAGCATTAGTAAAGAGTGTCGCGGATTTTACTGCTTCTCACACAGATTTAAAGAAGAATAAGAAGAGAGCATTGAGAGTACTGTCACAACTCTACTTGAAAATCTGATAAAGCTCCTTCCTTTTACTGACACTACTAAAACCAAGCTCGAGGATTGTGGTCTTACTCTATCTCCAAGGCCTAATGCCAAAAGAGTGACTTATGTAGATGAGATAGAGGATAAGTATTGGTTGATATAGCTCTGTCTATATCTATAGAGGTAAAACTAAACTTGGGGAACAAGCTGAATGATGACTTGTATGCCGTACACCAGCATATTAACCTTAAACGCGCTTACACCAGTACCAGTATAATTGTCAAAATTTCTCAGGGAGAAATCAGTCGGCCAACGTACGGTACTCACTTTTGAATGTTCTTAGGTTGGGATAAAGTATATAATAAATCTATCCTAGGTATATCACCCCTATATTTCTGTCTTGTTCTTCTGCTTCTGTATATCGGCATGATTATTTTTTACGTGTGTACACATTACATCGCAGTGTATAATAAATGCCTATACTGAAGCTCTGTTATTTCCAAAATTGCATTTCTTCAAACTTACCCTGTATCATTCGTATGTTACATGCACAACAGTGTACACGCTTTTATGTTTTAGTAGGAATGTAAGACTATCTTCCGATTGTTTTGATTTGACTGAACAAGAGTGGTTTGAGTTTATTTCCGTTTCTTCTCTGTTATTAGGCTATTGGTTAGTCTTTTGGATGATTGCCATGTTCTATTACTTCTCCCTACTGAATCATAAATAACATTACACATTATTTTCTTTTCTTAGATCTATTCTAAAATTGTTTTTTCTTTTTTTAGATATAATCCGAAATTGTTTCTATTTGTATTTCCTAAACTCAATGAGATTCCAGAGGAGCTTTCTCACACATTTCCAGCATATGCTTGCTTGCTTGGAATATACAAATTCGAAGGCTATGCTGACTAAATACGACACACTAGACCACGTGTATCAGATTATGGATTCAGAAGGATTACTGAAATATTTGTTCAAGAGTTGCAAAGGAGATGAGATAGAGTCCAATATAGAGACGTCCCTGTACCTGCTTGACCATCCCATAGATGGTCGTAGATCATTATCACCAGCCATCTATGGGTTTGCTTGGTGGAATTCAAAAAATTTGATAGACACATTGATGAATACTTTGACGATGAACGCAATCTTGGACTAAACAAGGAAAATATACATAGGATTGCTTTGCTTGATGTGCGCTTTGGCAACATGGATCGCAATGCACCAAACATTCTTGTCACGATTGAAGAAAAGTCTCCTCAATTTGGTCCTCACTTTGTTCCAGTTGATTACGGGATGTGTTTCACCAGAGGAAGAGGCATGAAATATAACTTGTGCAGCCCTTATTGGTTAGCAGGTTTGAAAAAGGGTATGGACGAAGGTTTATCTAAAGAATGTATCTCCTATGTACAGAGACTTGATGTGGATGCTGATAGTTAGGACGGTTGAAGAGGACTTTGTGGGTCGTGTGGGCAATCACATTGAGCAGCAACTCTCAGAATATGATGAATGGATATGAGGAGAACAGAAAGAAAAGAGAAGATAGACTCTGCTGAAGAACAAGCATAAGAGAAGAAAACAAAAATAAAAGAAGAAAAAGTAAAGCACAAAGATACTTTGAATTGAGATTTACCTTATTTTATATTCTCATTTTTGTTAGTTGTTAGCACTTATTCTAGATCGTAATCTTTTTTTTTTTGTCAACTTAATATTTATATTCATTTGCGTAAATTAGAATATCTTAAAAAGAAATTGTGATTATTATTTTTTTTTTTTTTGGAAGAACCTTTATCTAATTAAAAAGAGACCTCAAACGGAGGCAGGGTTTTTTAACAACAAAAGAGAAGCTTTAGCAATAGAATCTGCAACAGCATTCTCAACACGCGGAATAAACTTAAAACAGATAAATTCAAAGGATTTGCTCAAGACACGAATGTCATGAAGAATTCCTTGAAGTTCCACAGCATTGCCACCTGCTGAGAGGAGAGATACGAGAGCCTTTGAGTCCGAGTGACAGGTAAGGCGACGAAGTCTCAGAGATACTGCATCCTGAAGAGCAGCTTTAACCGCTAGTGCTTCTGCAACAAGAACAGAGGCCACAAAAGGGCGGTTTGTAGAGTTTTCCTTGATCGGGGTTTGAGAGGCATCTAAGAAGTGCCACCCCATACCACCATTGCCATTAACATCCCACGCTGCATCTGTGAACACCTTACATGCCCGGGAATCTAATATAGCCGGTGACCTGTGAGAGGAAATTGTGATTATATTTAAACAAATTATTTACCATTTCAAATAGAAATAGGCATAAATTCGATTCCAATCCGATTTCAAATTCAGATTATCATAATATAAGTAAATAAGATACTACAAAAATTGGACCTGTGATATTAAATTTGATTCTAATCCGATAACACATCTAGTACAAAACTTTTTGTTCCATGATCAATCAGGGCACCAATTTCGACGTTGTCTTTGGACCACTACTATGCGGTTTAACTGGCAAAATCCAAGGCAAATTCGACGAATCTAAACAATCAATTGTAAGGTTCTCTATGCAACAAACGAATCAATCGATTACAAAGTTGTAATTAGACAATTTGGAAATCTAATTAGCAGAGGAGAAAGACCAAAACTTCCGAGTTCCGGCTATTGTTTTCACTCAGAATCGTTGGAAGAGAGAATCATTTTCACAATCTAACCCCAAAACATCAGCATTCTCATCGTTTAAACCACAAAGTTTTAAATGGCTTAAGAAAACCCACTTGACATTTAAACTAAATTTTAACAATATAATTTTATGTTAATAAACAAAATTAAAAGACCATAGTGAGAGTATTATGGTTGCAGGCAAAACGTGATATAGGAAAGCTAATGATTGGTACCATTGTTTGAAAAGTCTTGTAATTTGTGTGATTTTTTTTTTTTTTAGTCATAAATTTTATTTTGTAATCTTAATGGTTCAATTAATTTGAGATGGTTTTTTGAAAAAGAAAAAACAAATAATGTTCTATTATTTTCAGGTTCTAGGGATGGAAATTGATTCTCTAAATGCTGTACTCCTCTATACCCAATTAGGTCCCCTTGTTCTTCTTTTTGTCAATGTAAGAATCCATTAGCTATTGTTTTGATCAGGTAGAACCAAATTGATGTCATTGAGATCCTGACTGGCATTTATAACATTTGAAACTCTCACTAGTATGTAGCAACACATATTTTAAAAAATTTATATAAATTCAACATATTTAGTACTATTTTTGCATTATACATATATAAACAATTGATGTCACGGGTGAAAAACTTTTAGTCTATTTTTTCTTTTGCATTTTTTTTTTAAGAATCTCAAAAGAGATTTTAATGGTACCATACAATTTTAGTTACAGTTAGAGAGATTCTTGATTCAAAATTTATAATTAAAATAATTTTATGTTAATAAACAAAATTAGAAGACCAATCGTTTACAGGTCCATGATAATGTTATAGTGGGCCGTTGATATTTTTATGTCGTTGTTATTGGGCTTGGTAGCCCTGGAGAAAACCGTAACTGAAGTCTAGAGAGAAAAACATGTGGACTTTCCATTATAGAGAGATACATGGATTTATTATTAGATTTTAATATGTGTAAGAGTTTTGTACAATTAAAAAATAGATAAGGATTTTGTATTCATTATATTTTTATATATCATAAAAAAATGAATTTAAACGGTTCTTTTTAAAAATCTAATAATATTACTTTAACTTAATTTTAATATAATATAATTTTTATAAAGAAAATGAATCATTCACCCAACTTGCATACTTGTATGAATCTGCGTTATGAGACTGATCAGTTCCCTGCAACCATGCAACAAAAGTTAAGCATCTCTCCCCCATCATTTAAATAAAAATCCTGCATCTTGTTGAGAAAAACTCCTTAATTAGGCAAAATATTTCAGTAATCTTCTTTCACTGGCTTTTCTCACTCGGTTTTGCCAAGGCGCAAAAAGAATCTGAGAATGGATACTAGCAGCACATGCAAGTTAATCATTTAGCTGACAGTACTCCTGTTGCCGTTTCTGATCTGAGGTTCTCTAAGCCGAATCATTAATGTGAATTCCGTAGTCAGTTCTATGATCACTAACGCTGCAGATTCCAAGTATGTCTACTCTTCTATGCTCTTTAGTATGAATAGTGATGTTGAAAAGATGGGATCTGTAGCTATGGTCTTGTCCATTGATTGCATAATATATAGATGAATAATATAGGTTTTCTCTAAGTTGCTGAACTACATATGCATATTATTATAATAACAATCAAGGCCTAAAGGAAACAAATCCAAGCTTTCTGAAAGTTTTGACATAATTAATAGTGACCAGATTTGGCCCATATTTCCATAAGCTATACTCACATGCTGACAACTATATAGAGAGAAACATCTCGACTTTCCATTATGATCCCCGTTCTGAGAATGGAGGGACTAGATCGAGCAGCTGGCGTTGTAGTTGGTGATTCAACCGGAAGCGGGAGTCCTAAATATAATGAGTGTGACGGCTTCGGTCCTGGATCCAAAAAGCGGATCTCCAATGTTGTTGCTGTGTTTAGAAGAGGGTGGTTATCGTCTGTACAGCCCGGGAGAAGATAGGGTTTACGAGACGAAGAGTGACTTCTCAGGGTATCGATTCCTGGCAAACTCGGGTAAGTGGTTCCTGGTGGTAGATTCTCAATCGGATCTCTATATCGTAGATGTGTTTAGCGACGAGAGGATTCATCTTCCGCCTATAGAGTCAGTCAAAGGCAACCTTTTCAAGGTTGAGCGGTTAGGAGATAGAACAAAATTCCGTGAGACATTAATTGCTAATACTAATGTATCTTCTGGGCTTATTCAATCTGCCCAAGATCTGAGAGGTCAGTTGTGGGTAGACGACAAGAATGGAGACTACGTTGTCACGTGGCGTTTTGACACATGCGAATATGTACGGTTTTACAAGAAAGGAGATGATTGTTACCGTGAGATTCAAACACGAATCGGTGTTATCAGGGAGTTACGAGGCGATAAAGATATGGTACTCAAAGGTTACGATCTTTACTTGCTTACCACGCGTGACTACATTCGGCACCTGGATTTGTCCTCCAAAGATGGTTTCCAGGATGTGTCTGTCAGACATAGGTTTCCAATGACGCTTCGTTATCTGCCTGATGATATTGGAAAGATGAGAGCGAATAAGGTAGTAAGAGCATGATTATTGGGAGTCTTTTAATCCAGAGTTCTTAAAAAATAATCATTACAAAAATAAGTTAAATAATTTTTTATAAAAAAAGAGGTTCTTTAATGTTGGAATAATCAACAAAAATCTGTAGAGGATGTATTAGTAGCAGTCCTGTCTTACATTTTCTTCGGTCTAATTTCTCCATTGGTTTACGCATTTTCCTTCTACGAAACCGGAATCAAGAACTACATGCTCGTCTCGGGTTTCTCGGTTTTCACTAGTTTGCGTAATTCTGCTCGGTCTGATCAAGGTCTATGTCCGAAAACAGCCCAACGTACGTGAATCGCCGAAACGTTATCTCAAATTTGGGGCTTATTATACATCTATTAATGTTGTTTGTTGCCTATTCCAGTAAGGCAGTAAGTTTATAGTGTAGTTCGGACCAGGTCGGTAAAACTTCACCATTTGACGGATCATGGAATTCAACCGGCGGAATACCAGTTTACTTTCTTTTGATGTAGTGAGAGGAACTAAGAACCGGTCAGACCAGTGTTGTAGATTTCTGTTTAAACTACTACAATCTCTATTTCTTTCATTCTTTCTTTTGGTATATGCAAAGTGGAATTTCTAAATAGTTAAAAGTTAAACAAATATTATTACTGGAATAAAGGGTTTTTAGATTTTTATTTGATAATAGGTGGTGCTCGGATGGACGCGTCGGCGAAAACGTCCTAAATTCAGACTGAGACGACCGGTGAGCAAGTTCAAATTATATATGGAGAGCAAAATAAACATGTAACAAGAACAAAAGAAAGACAAAACATTTGAGGGAACCAAGTTACTAAGCACATCTTGTTTGCTCAGAGATATGACCGAAAACATTTGAGGGAACCAAGGTCGCGAGAAAGTGACCTGAAACTCTTCAGCAAAAGAAAGACAAAAAAGATGAATCACTCACTCAACTTGCATACTTCCATGAACTTCTGGACTGCGTTATGATACTGAGTTCCCTGTAACCATGCAACAAACATATAAGCATCTCCTCCATCTTTCTTCCATTCGACGGTGAATTAGAGAGCCGAATAACAGATCAGAGCTCAAAAAATTATGCATCTTATTGAGAACTTATCCAAAGGCATCCAATCAACAATTTACGTATCTTCGTGAACTCGTAGTTAGATTTCTGATTTCGACCACTATTCACGCGCAACCGAAAATGGCTCTTCAGCAAAACTAAATTTTTCTTCCTTTCTCAAACAACTCATCGATAAATGGATGCAGACTATGTTGACATGTTATATAAGCAAAACGACACTTACCTCCCAGTAGAGCTGATGGCAGTTCATGCACTGCCAAAATTCCAAATTTTTGTTAAATAAGCAGTTTGGTATTCTTTGGAAACCCTTTGCTGCTTCAATAGCTTCTTCAATGGACAGCGGTTTCTGAATAAATCTCCCATTGCATTTTGTACATCTTGACATGAGCTGATCTCCGCTGATCTTTAGCTTGAAAGTCTCTATCACCTGTACAGCTTATTTGTTTCAGTGGTTTACTCAGAATAAATTCATAACTATTCTTACTGGATGTAAGAAAAGTGGCTTCCACAATGAGTCCAGTAGATCCAAGCACGCTCGTGAAACACACTATAACGTCAGGCAGTGTTGGAAATAAAATCAAGTTATTACTTATTGCTCTTTTATACTGCAGTAAAAGCCAAGGTTTGGAATGTGCCACCAAGAAAATTTAGTAAAAAATAAACTCGGCAGCTAAATTATCTAGTTGCCTTTGGCCGCAAAATTTCCTGGTTAGGTGTCCCCATCACGTATCTCGCATAAACCGGATACGTTGAGAATTAATATTTATTTGTACCTCAAGTAGCTGCTCATTTTTTAGAAGGCTCTTGACTCGATATATTTGCTGCTTCGCCAAGTCCTGGTGTCTCAACAATTTCGTATCTCTTGTCAAGAGAACTCTATTCTCTTTGTATGCTTGATCAAGCAACTCCCTGTCATTTGTGTCAACAAATCAGCAGAAAACATTAGGGGAACATAAACAGAAGTCATGATCAACCAAATTTTACGTAAATATTATTATACCTAGAATCCGGCTTCTTTGAGAGTGGAACTGCAGCATCGATTCCCACACAACGTAGATGTTTCGCCAAACCTTCCACCTAGAGATTTTCTTTATAAGCATCTGATGATATACCAAATGGATTATACTGAAACTGGTTACACTCGAGAAACACACTATATTTCAAAAGTCAAGTTATTGATTGGTTCAGTCACATATAACCCACCCACCCTCAACATATTCAAAATTTTAGACCAAATCAACAAACCTAAGAGCAGAGAATTGAGTGGTAAATGCTTGGGGAAAAAACATTTAATCTATTCCAAGATCAGGAAACTTAAAATACTGGATCAAGAAAGCTGTTTTCCTTCCCATTTTGATAAAAATAAAAAACAAAAAAATGTAAGATAGTTATTTAATAAACACGAGATGGGAAGAAATTATTCAATTACCATCACATCCAAGAGAAATTTAGGGCAGCCATCACCGCCTAAAGACGAATCCCATGGTGGTGGATCTTGCCAGTCCACAGAAGAGAGCAAACGTTTTTCTGTATTCACAGTCCTCAAGGAGGCACGTTTTCTCGTTTTCTTCTTGGAGATCTTTGGTAGAAGATCAGTCTCCTTCAACAGTATCCTTTCTCCATACTTGCTAACAATCTTCAACAGATTCTCATGCATCGGCATTGTGTTTAGCGTTGTTTTTCTAGAAACCACTCCATTGGCAATGTTTTGACCATTTTCCATCATTGCTCTGATTACATCTGTAGCCTTGCACAGTTTGACGGTGACAATCTGACTGGTACAATCCGATTCAGTAAGAATTTCTTTTAAGCCACCATTCATCTCTCTGGAATCTAGCACTGTGATTCCTTCAACAAGATTTGCCTTGAAAACATCGAATATCTGGAGCAAGCAGTGAGCATCTGTGGCAGCGTAGAATTTCTGTTCTTCTGTAAGAGGACGATGTGACCAATCACTACATTGAAGCTCCTAAAGAATAAAACATTGTTAAAAAGCCTTATGAAGAGTACATTTCTCTACCTACCACCAACCTTTGAAAAGCACTCAAATCATAAATCACCACTCGAAAAATGTTAAAAGAACAGAGGACATCATTTTCCTTACACGTAAAAAACTAAATAGAGGGAGAGATTTTCTATGGTAAGAGCTTCCACGAATAAACAAAACAAATGTCTAAAGAGCACATAGCAAAAGGAAGAAACGAGTAATCCATTCATTAAGATAAATTCAATGTCACCAAAAAAGACAAGCGCTTTAAGGAACCGTTGACAAACCTTGGACAGAGAAATGTCGAGCAAATCCTTGCATATAGCTGCCAAGCTCTTGATATCCTTTGGTGGCTTTCTCCCAAACCGCTTATGTTGCAGATGGTTGTACATGCCTATGATATCCATGTATTGTTTCACCTATTCACATTAGCAATTACATAAGAAGCAAAATCCAAAAGGCAACTAAGAAAGCACAAGTCAAAGAATCCAAATTTCAAAACAAAACTAAAACTTTGCAAAACCAAAAAGATGGAAAGTTCGATACTTTGAATGCTTAATCACGTTTCTAGTAGTGCAGTAACATACAAGAGAAGCAGAAGCAAGCAAATCACCTCGTGGAATCCAGCTTCACATCCGTGTTGAGTGAAGGTGGAGGACAAGTAAGCCAAATCCTGCTTGAACCGAAATCCTAACTTGAGCACATCCGGAGACACGAACATGTCATTCAACAGCTCCCACACGGACGGAAGATGAATGGAAGTCAAGTCAATGAGGAAAACATCAGAGACATGACCCGAGTAGTCATGACCGAGTCGGCATGCGACTTGGAGGAGAGTGACGGTCGGGAAGGAAGACGAATTGGAGCGTTGAGGCTTCCATTCTGCGTCCAAGCCGATGACCGTAGAACGAGTGAAAGACCATTTCAGACGAGTGAACTCGGGCGAGTCGGTGGATGAAACTAGATAGATCTCCATTTTGTTCTTGCTTTCCATCTTCAAAGCAAACCAAAATTGAAATTGAAATTAAATTGTTTGTATTTTTTTTTTTCGTCATTGTTTGTATTTAAATGCAATTATTTGTTTTTTTTTTTTAAGAAAAGGAAAGCGTCGAAGGATGTTATGGAAAATGGATAATTGAAAGAAATCCCTCGGAAGTCAAAATCGGCAATGGTCTTTACGAAAATATTTATTTTTTATGTTTTTTTGCCTGCTAAAAGTTCGTTATAGAACATTATCAAATATTTCAAGCTGTTAAAGAAATCGAGAACAACAATGAAATAAACTCCACTGAATTTGAGAGAAACAACATTTCTAGGCAGAGAATCGGCATCATTTGCCTATTGTGAAGCAGAAAAAAAAACAATAACAAAACAGAAACAGTGTACATAATGGAAGAAAATATATACGTATGTTTATAAAGTAAATCACGGGAAAAAAAAGGTTTCCGGCAACAAACCATGTGGACTCGTACTTGCTCCCAGTGGACATGTTGGGATATCTGTTGGAACGTTTGAGTTTTTTCGATTTCCACAGGACTAAGGGCTAAGATGGTGTGTTCGAACTGGTACTTGTGTTCCAAACAAACATTGCGGATCAGTCTTCTACGTCTAGAGCCCATGTCGGTCAAGGGTGGCCTTTTTAGTCTTGAGCGATTAGGAGATAGAAAAATTCAACGAGAAATTAATTGGTAATAATATATCTGCTGGGTACTTTCAAACTGCCGAATATCTGAATGAAGCACGACTTTTAACGAGATTTATCGTATTTCCTGTTTTTTTTTTTTTGTTAGTGTTAACACTTATTCTAAATTATAATCACTTTACTATAGTAATATTTATATTCATTTGCGTAAATTATAATACTTTTAAAAAAAACTGTGATTATATTTGAATAATCGTATGTATCATTTCATATAAAAATAGGCATAAGTTTGTAAGATTCCAATCCAATTTCAAATTCAAATTATCATAATATAGACAAGTAAGAAACAAATCAAAGAGGGGATAAACTAAAGAAAAAATACTCAATAGATTATCCCATCTTGATTTGTCTTCTTGGGTATATCTTGGGGGTTATTGAAGATATTCTCTTGCGTTGTTTTTCTTACACATAAAATGCGTCTAAATTTCAAAAGACGGGGAATTTTTTTCCATGATTTTAAGATCTACCATGAACACACAAAAAAACTGTCAAAACCAGCACATGGCAAAAGTCATGAAGGGAGATAATCTATCCGTCTTGTTTACGTTATTTACATATTCAGCTACATAAAGACAGGCAGACCGTAATAACATATCTCCCAGAAATTTGATTTATCTTGTGCTGAGATTTAACCTAAGATGATTCAATGCCACCAAAAGGCAAGTGCTTTAAAGAATGAGACTCTTAAAGAATCATTGACAAGGAAAATGTCCACCGTTTTCAAGGCATTTTATTATGTCGGGTTTAGCTCGTTCTGATTTAAACCGGTTTGAGAAAACTAAACCGGATTGTAAATCGAAAACTGTAACAGTGGCGCCAAATTAAACCCGGTCTTTTTTGTTTCCCCGCGAAAAATTCGCTGAATCTAAAGCGCGAACTCTCCGAGTTTATTTACCTCGCCTAGATCCCACATTTACTACACACACACTCTCTCTCTCTCTGTCTGGTAATCAAAAAAAGTTGGAGAATGGTGGTTTCGCGGCGAAGGAGAACCCAGGCGACAAACCCTAAATCCGATCTTCCCCGATCCACGGCGGATGATTCCGATTCGGATTGGGATACGGTCTGCGAAGAATGCAGCTCAGGGAAACAACCGGGGAAGCTACTACTCTGCGACAAATGCGATAAAGGGTTTCATCTTTTCTGTCTCAGGCCAATCCTCGTTTCAGTTCCCAAAGGCTCTTGGTTCTGCCCTTCCTGTTCTAAACACCAGATCCCCAAATGTAAGTTCTTTTTGAAATCTGTTATGACATTGTTCAGCTCTAGACTTTTCTGTATTGTTGAGATTTGATTACAGAGAATCTATTTTAGACTACTTCTAGACTGGGTTCAGATTATACTCTTGTTAAATTAGCTCTTAAGTCTTGAACTTGTTTTGGGTCAAATCGGGGAAACCAAAGAAGAAACCATGTCTTCTGTCTGAATCTGTATCTCAAAAGTCAAAACTAACGGAATTGTTGTAAAATTTTGCAGCTTTCCCTCTTGTTCAGACCAAAATCATAGACTTCTTCCGGATTAAGCGCTCTCCAGACTCATCTTACATCTCAACTTCTCCAGGTAATTTTGCAGAGCACTGGTGAAAATCTAAAGTTTGTGTCCTTGTGTTAAGAAATATCTCAGCCCAAAGAGTAATTGTGTCTGCAGACAGCATAGGGAAGAAACGGAAAAGGACCAGCTTGGTGATGTCAAAGAAGAAGAGGAAGCTTCTTCCTTACAATCCTACCGTTGACCCTCAAAGGAGACTCGAGCAAATGGCGTCTCTCGCCACTGCCTTGAGAGCATCCAACACCGAGTTCAGCAACAAGCTTACTTACGTATCTGGCAAAGCTCTAAGATCTGCTAACAAGGCTGCCCTTGAGAAAGGAGGCATGCAGGTATTTATTTTAAAGTCGATTTGACTCTTGTTCTTCAGTCACATTTGATAGGTTTGGTGATTAGTTTCCATCCTCTTTTGGGTTGTTTAGTATTAACTGAAAAAGATGACTTTGTATTCAATGTCATACAGGTTCTAACTAAACAAGACGCAGAGACCTTAGCCTTGTGCAAGAGCATGATGAATCTCGGTGAATGCCCGCCGCTTATGGTCGTCTTTGATCCTTATGAAGGGTACTTTAACCTTTCTTTTTAGCTTCTCTTTCTACCTTTATAACTCAAAAGTGAGTAGTAGGACTGGAGAAGAAATGCATTTTTTAACAGTCTAGAATGATACTGAATTAGATGGTTTTTAACCTGACACAGGTTCACTGTAGAGGCGGACAGGTGTATTAAAGACTTGACTATAATCACAGAGTATGTTGGGGATGTTGATTATCTGAGCAACAGAGAAGATAACTACGATGGAGACAGCATGATGACTCTACTCCATGCCTCTGATCCTTCGCAATGCCTAGTTATTTGCCCTGACAAACGGAGTAACATTGCCCGCTTCATCAGCGGCATCAACAATCACACCCCGTGAGTTTCTCTTTCCTTCCATTTGGTCCCTTTTAAAACCAACCCCTTCCGAAAGTCCGATCAATATAAGATGATCCAGGAATTAAACACCAAAAACCTGACATCTGAGCTTGAAACATTCTAGTATTTGCTTGTTCTCATTTGTTTTTTTGTTGACATTTTTGTGATATGTGCAGAGAAGGGAGAAAGAAGCAGAACCTGAAGTGTGTGAGGTTCAACATCAACGGAGAAGCTAGGGTTCTTCTGGTAGCTAATAGAGACATATCGAAAGGGGAGCGATTGTATTATGATTATAACGGATATGAACATGAATATCCGACTGAACATTTTGTATGACCCTAAAAGTAAATATATAAGCATGTTCAACAAGAACCAAAATTGTCTGAAGTTTTTTGTCTTCCCAAGTTCCCACATGCTCTAACTGGGCCTAGACCATGAAGCAAGTCTTACAAGTTGGACCAAAACATAAAGCCTTGTTATATACATTTTTTTTTTTCGAACAAAAAAAAAAAGTGATGAAAATAAAGATTGTTGGTAGGAAGGAAGAGAAAGGACCACGAGAAAACAGAGTAGGAATAATGAAGTAGAATGGTCCAAAGCACCTAAAGAGTCTGACAGTACCTTCAAAGACTTTGAGAGTTAACATCAAAACACCCTTCCTTTCCTCTCTGATTTCTGCACATCACTGAGGTATCCAACCTCTTTCTTGGCCCCCACAGTTACATATTTCATTTTTACACCCTCCAACGAATTTTATTCAGTTTTTGATGGATCACACATTTTAAGAAACAATTTGATAAATAGCTTCTAATAGTTTTAAGTTTAAGACAACTTAACAAAAACTCAGATCTTTTTTAGAAATTGTAAGACCAGACGAATAACTTTGTGTTATATATAATCTTTGGCCTATATCTAAGAAGTGATTTTGTATACTATTCCAAATTTTCATTATACTTATATTACAATCTCCCAATCCTTAAAACTTAATCCCTTGTCATTTTCTACTTCGTTCAACTTTTCTAGTTATTAAGATGTTCCCAAGCCATTAGGTATTTGATTAGTAAGAAAATTAAACTAAAACATTTGAAACCATATCTACTCAGCAGACTCCTTTTGATAGATCAATATCAAAAGACTTGTCTACATTAAATAACCGATTGTAAATTTACTACCAATTTTATCACCGTTTCCAATTCGTTTTGTAAAAACATAAAACTACTTATAATCTAAGAATCTAATACATTTGTGAGGTATATATAAAAGATTGGTGCCTTCCAGTTTTCATTGTTTTAGTGAAAGCAAATTCCATCAGTTAACAAAGATTAATAAATAGAAGGTACTGTTGATTATGCGTAAGAGAAAGGGTGGAGTTAAAAATGTTTCAAGCGTTTGGTGCCTTTAACAGTAACAATCGAAAGAGAAAACATATTTGCATGCTTGGTCCCCAAGATAGAAATGATTATTATTTGCAAAAGCAACTTTTCACCCCACCATATGCTGTCTCCTTAATATTTGGCACTCGTAACTACTAACGGACGCCATCACAAAAATCAAACAACATCATTGATCACAAAAATCTAGCTATATTTTTCTTTAACATCAAACCATTACGGATTTTGAAGCAATTAATTCGTTTATTTTGGGAAAGTAGTTCTTTTTGTTTTTTTTCTCGGCGCAATTGATTGTAGTTAACTAGCTATATTTATTATAATCTTCTGTTGCCCATAGAAATAGATAAAGAAAAAGAGTAAGTAATTAAAGGCTTATTATCAAATAGGGGTCTGAAGGCTTTTTGTCGAGTTTCATTGGATATTTGTCTTCACGTGATTTGCGCCACTCTTTCTCTAATCGACGTGATGTCATGAGTAAAATACTAGTATCATATTATTATGGGTTTTCTAGTGAACTCATTTCGATCAACTCTATTTTTTCAGTTTTTTTTTCTTTTGAAACTTATTTTTTCAGTTTCTTTCGGCTACTTTCAGTCTATCTCCGAGGATCAGAGCAGAAATATTTGTCTTTCAATCTTTTGTGACTTTTTCTTCTTTTTTATTCTCTCTTATTATTCTTTTCACTCTCTTCTCCTTTTTTATTGGTCGGGAGAAACATGATATAACAAAATATTTAACTATATTCAATAGGTATAGCTTAAATTTTGAAAATATAAGAATATATCAAACTTCCCTGCGGATATATTATGTAATTTTTTTAAAAATAAAAAATTCATTTCTTTCTTTATTTTTATTTTGAAACTACATACTGCAATTCTGTTTTTCTATAGAGAGTTAAACTAATTTAGTGGGTTACTGGTTAGTAATAAATATGATAGATTGATATTTTATTATTACTTTTTTGGGTAATATATTTTTTATTACTACTTATTTATCAGGATTTCGATAACATCTTACAAACTTCTATCTTAATTCTGATCCCTGATTAAATTATTCTTCATTTATAGTGTTTCCTTTACACCTTCCTTTCTTTTGCAACGATGGAATTTAATTAAGTTAAAGATAATATTAATTAACAAAAAAAACTTGAACATTTTGTTCTTTACCTCGAGTCAACTGTTCAACCACAGAAGTGAAGACAAAATGCCAACGTTTGTTGGTTTCAAATTGTAAAGTAAAGCAAATAGAAAGAATTTACTAGTAGTTAGGACTTAGGTTATCAGAATAAAACAACTATTACCGACATCATTATTTTCTCTTGTTCCCTTATTTTAGAAAGACAAGTATCATTATCACATTGAAAACAATGTCTATCCGTGCAACTTTGATATTAAATAATTAATGTCGGGCTGTCTTTTAATTAGGGTTATAATCGCTAATCAGTGTCTCCCTTCTTGTCCCTACGTACGTTTAGTGTTTCTAATTGGAATCATGATCATCTCTTTCTTTAGAAAAGAAAAAGCCCTCATTGCTACATGTATACGACACTACCTTTTTCGACGTCTTGACGATCCTACATATTGGACAAAGTAAACGTTAAACTTATAAGATGATAAACTCAGTAAAATACATAAATAATTAATGTTTTAATTTCAAAACTCATTAGTTGTCTACTTGACCGATCGATGGATGATCGACTAATTACTAAACTGATGATTAGTCCACATAATATCTAAGTGGTTCTTGTAAATAGTTCACACATATTAGTATATTACTGAATAATCTAACTGACTGTTTTTTTAAAAAGAATTCCATTTTGCTTTACCTCTCCCTTTTTTTAGTAGATGTGTAAGTGTCGTTGATTAAGGTTAAATGATGACAATAATGTGTCCACGGTTGGGAGTTGGACCCATTTGGTTACCGACGTTTACTATTCTCTCTACTTTAAATTAATTTGTAAACCGTTTGATCAAATACACTGCTACGAATTGATCTTTGAATTAAATCGCCAACGTCTGTTGTGTAATCATATTTCAAAAAGCATTATCATTGTGTTTGAAATGTATATACATTGCTTAATGGGTTTCCGCCAAATAATTAGGAAACTTGGAATAATTTAACATGATTTTCACTAATACTTGACACAATTGACAGTGGTTTTGACTTTAAAGACTAGAAACAAAAACTTGAGTTAGCCAGATGATTTTCCATAGGGAACCACTTTTCATAAAGTATCGTAACATTATTATGGTCCTATACATATCTAATTTTAAAACCTTTTTCTTAAAATCTAAGGTAACAGGTAAACTCTGTGCTGTTTAGAGATTTTTGTTTTGTGGTATGAGTATGTGCAATAGATAACAAGGTTTTATTTTTTTATTTATGATATCACACGATTTGTCTAAAAACGTGTAAAATGCTATCTGTCTTTTTAACTATATTTTTAAAACTCCAAAAATGTTATTTACCTAATACAAACAATAGTATGTAATTGTTGATATTCTAAAGATAAAATTCTAAAGACAGAAAAAAACGTTTTAGAAAAAATATATATCCAAAAATCAATTGGAATAACACTTAAATAATGATTTGTAGATTTTTTATGTAATCTCTCTCCAATTTTTGTGGCTATTTTCATATTAGTTTCAATTCATATTCATCGTTGAATTAGATAAAAGAAATACATATATTTAGTTTATACGCTTCCGCATTTTACAACACCATATTCAAACATTGATATATTTGTTTATATTTTTAAATTTAAGTATAGAAGTTTTTATTACTTTAATTTGTATCTTTTCAAACATTTATATATTTGTTTATACTTTAAATTTAAGTATAGAAGTTTATATTACTTTAATTTGTATTATTCAAATATATATATATATATATATATATATATATTTGTTTATATTTTAAATTTAAGTATATAATTTATACTTTAATTTGTATTATTGAGTTGGTGGCAAATCAAAGCTAATTTACAAGCTCTGTTGCTTTTCCTTGTTCCAGTAGAGCTAGAAGCTGGAACAAAATGATGTTATTGCTAACGAAGTGATGATCCACTATCATTTGTTACCTACGAGTCTATAATTGCTAGTAATAACATCTTTTTTTTGTTGGTTACCTCAATTACCCGAAGAGACTAAACTACATAATTTGTGTTTAGAAAAAGAAAAATTCTGGAGCGGTTGTGTCGGGCTCAAACAGAGATAAAAACTAATTTTACTAATATAGTAAAAATGGACTCATTCTTTTAGCTCATATTTGGTCTTGTTTCGCTCCTAATGTTCATATTTGTCACTTACCTAATCTGTGAATTAGCTACACACACATAAACTATCAGCTCAAGTAGTAATATTTTTCAGTTAGTTAATCGATACCTGTAGTAGAACCTATATTGTTTCAAACTGTATTTTTACGCTACCTATAGAAAAAAAATCTCATTAAATTTTATTTTTGAAGTTTAAAATATTTTCAGTGTTTTATATATAACATATTAACATTAATTTATTTCATAACACAAATGGAACACCTTTTTCCTATCTGCGTTTGACGTTTGTACGTAATGGAAATCAACAAATGGATTTTATCTAGAATGCGAATCATTTGAAATATACATATATATTCTTAGGTTGGCAAAGCTTGAACGGATTCTCGGTTCTTCTTATTTTTTGATAAATGATATAAGCTTGGAAAGAACGCATTATAAGAAAATAGTACATGCAAGAATGAAGCACCTAACCCCACCCCACCATATTTATATTTCATATAAAACCTAAAATGTTATGCTGACCGTACACATATCTACTCACTAAACTACATAATCCTATCTCTTTCCGAAATCAAAACACTCGTAATTAGTTTCAAATTTTTAGTGTTCATAAGATATTTTATCCCAAAAAATCCAATATTCATAAGATGTTATCATGTTAAACTAATATTCATAATATATATTTTTGTTTGACCAATAAATACATGACATTCATACGATGTTAAGATATATAAACAAATGATTCATCTTGTCACTTTAAATTAAAATGCCGACGTATAAGATGAAGAGTTAAATTTTCGTTAATCATAGAAAATTTACTTAACGAAGATATTGGTTTTAAAATAGTACTTTCCAATTTATACTTGTAATGTTCGATTGTTAGTTGTTTTTAGCTTTTACTTTGAGACTTTTGACATATGTCGGATTTCAGCATCCTTCTCTTCTGAGTCTTCTCGAGAGTCTGTTTATTCCAAGTTTAAGTTTAGCTTATACCTGTTGTGAGATGTTGATATCCTTTGAAAAAAAATTTCATATCATACCGACCGTCTAATAAAAATGCTTCACATAGCATTTTGTTGTCAGGCCTCTCCGTAGTAGTTAGCGTAACCAATAACAAAAAGGGATAAAATCTTCATTCCAAAATAATAATAATAATCTGCTGGCAACACCATAGATGAAAATAACAGGTTAAGATAGAGATATAAAAAGATGCGAAAAGGGTTCAGTGAAAGTGTTGATGTGGAAGTGTTGTGCGATCGACACAAGTGCTGGGTGAAGCCGCGTTTGCCACACACACAAATTTTTTTTATAAGATTCATGAACTATGCTAATAATCATGATTATTAAGTTAACAAAAATGATCATGATTGTTAATAGTATAGTATCTCTAATTCCACCTAGTGAAGTGGTTTACACCATCTAACCACTTTCTTAATTCTAAGCCAAATTTTAAACCAATATAGAATAAACTACACTTGTCACGTAAAAACTTGCAATTTTCAAGAAAAAGATACATACGTCTGTAGGAAATTGAATTTAATCACCAGTGAGTAAAATTATTTAAACAGCAGTTATGCTAATACAACTTTTTCTATTGATTTATTAATTAATATATATTTTTGAAAGGTGTTAATTAGGATGATATTTGGAAGATCACAAGTAATTAATTTCATTATAGTATTGAATACACATTTTTTTTTTAATAGTTTGACTAGACCCTATTATAGTATTAGTATAAATCATTCCACATTTTGGTCAATCTGTATTTGAAGCTGACAAAAACAATGCTTTGTATGATTTGTCTGAAAAAAAGAGGTAAGAGAAAGAGAATAAAATAAAGGTAATAAAAATGACGGTAGGATAAAATTAGGAAAAGAAAAAAAAAAAAGCGATAATATAAATAATGTGACCGCACATATTAATATGTCAATTTAATGTCCTCCCAAATCAGATTCGGACAATCTTCCAAACTTAATATTAATTTCCTTCTTCTTCGTCTGTTGCCACAGATTCTCCCTTTCCTTCAATCTACGCTTCTTCTTCTTCTATTTCTTTTTTTTTTCTAAAACCAACTTGTTTTTGTATAATCCGTGAAGAGAGAGTGTGAAAAAGAACTTTGTAGATTGTGGTCTCTCTCTCCATGGGCTCTTCTTGTTCTTCTTCTTCTCTGTCTTCGTTTCTCGAGCTTCCCAGCATCAAATAAACCTCGTGGAACGGTATTAAATTAATATCCCCCACATGTAAGAAATTAGCACAAAAACGAAATCTGCATGTCTTGTCCTTTCTTTCTGGATTCATAAAAAAGATCAAATTTTTATGTTTTTTTTTTATCATTAAAGTTTAGGTTTTTAATGCTTTAAAATGGCTTTGGAATTGGAACTCGATTTTCGATCCAGATTTGATTTTTTTGACTTCTCGATTGTTTACATTTGATCGGGATCTATGTTGTTCGATTGATTCTAGGTATTTATGTATATTTATTTTTGTTTTGTTTTGCATTTATCAATGTTTCTGATTATTTTACTAATTTCCTTTTTTCCTCAGCAAAGTTTAAAACTTTATTTGGTTTGGTTTCTTCTTCTCAACCAAAGGAGAAATGGAATCGCTAATTGAAGACGAAGAATCTCGGTTTTTCGATGCATACGAAGAAATGGCATCCTGTTCCACTGCAAACGCCTACGATGCATCTCCACCGTCCATCTCTGGAGATTTCCAGTATGATGTTTGGATCAAAAGCCCTGGAAACACTGAGGAGCGTCGAGAGAAGTTCTTGAACTGGATGGGAGTCAATGTCAGCCACACCACTCATCACGAGGATCCTCCACTTAATTATATATCAGACAATGTGGATCGTTTCTCGAGCTCTGTTACTGAAGCGGTTCTTTTGAGGAGTTTTAAATCAGATGATGAGTTTAGCTCTTGTCGTTGTGACTCTTCTCTGCTTAGTCCAACTGAAAATGTAGATAGGGTTGTCAAGGAGAGTTTTTGTAAAGAGGAAGAAGAGCTAGTTCTTGAGGAGGATTCAAGTAGTGGTATGGTTTTGAGGAATTTGTGTTTTGATGATGACGATATTAGCTCTAGCCTTTGTTCTGGCTCAACAGATCGGATTGTGAAGGATAACGGCGAAGTGGTTGAACCTGAGTCGCCAAAGCCGATGGTTTCAGCTTCAGAACAACGTGATGTTGGAGGAATTATGAAGAGGGTGAAGGATAAATGGTTGAGTCGGCTGCATAAAGTGCGTAACAAGGAAAAACCAGAGGACCCTGTTGGTGAAGCTGCGCTTTTGGGGAGTAGGATAGAGAGAGTTAAAGTCAAGGAGTATAAGAAAGAAGCTAAGGAGCTTTCGGCTCTTTTCAAGGGTCAGGAGATACAAGCTCATGAAGGAGCGATTCTCGCTATGAAGTTTAGTCCTGATGGGAGGTACCTTGCAAGTGCAGGTGAAGACGGGGTTTTGCGGGTTTGGGGGGTTGTTGAAGACGAAAGATGTGAAGAACATGACGTTCCTAAGATCGATCCCTCTTGTATATACTTTGAAGTGAGCAATCTCTCTGAGTTGAGACCTGTGGCCGTAGAAAAGGATGGCATCACTAGCTCGTTGATGAGTCCTAGGAAGACAACAGAGTCAGCTTGTGTTATTATCCCTCCAAAGATTTTCCGTGTTGTAGATAAACCTGTCCACGAATTTCTCGGTCACACTGGTGATATCCTTGACATCTCATGGTCGAAGAACAATGTGAGTTTGCTCTCTGCTACTTCCCTTTATTTTTTATTACCTTACTGCTTAGATCCAAACTCTAGGTTGACCTCTTCAAGGCTTCTCGTCTTTAAACAGCTTCAAGAATTTTAAAGAGTTGCTTTGTTAAACTAGCTAGACACCTTTTTTTATCGTTATGTTTTGAGACCTCTAAAACACAAGAACGTAGATTCAGTCCCTGTATGTGTAATCTTGAACAGAAAAACTAGACCGAGTTGCTCATTCTGTGATATTGGTGGCAGCGTCTGTTGTCAGCTTCAGTAGACAATAGCGTTCGGCTCTGGCAGGTTGGCCGCGAGGATTGTCTTGGAATCTACTCCCACAGTAACTATGGTAATGTTCTTCTCCCTCTGTACAACACCATTGTTGTTCGTTCCTCACTTGTTAGTCATTCTATCAGTCAATCAGAACACCATTCTAACCATTTTTTGGTTGTTGTTTCAATTTTGCAGTTACATCTGTTCAGTTTAACCCAGTTGATGACGATCACTTCATCAGCGGTTCGATAGATGGAAAAGTTCGTATCTGGTCAGCTTCTCACTGCCAAGTTGTAGATTGGGCCGATGCTAGGGGAATTGTAACCGCAGTTTGTTATCGCCCAGACGGGCAGGTCTGACTCGGAACTCAAAATCCTTTTTCTTTTCAGTTGACACGGCTCAGATTTCTTTTCTAAAACAAGAATACTTTCAACTATTTCAGGCAGGAATTGTTGGAACTTTAACGAGCGAGTGTCGCTTCTACAATCTATCGGGTAATGCTCCTGAATTATACATACGCACACATGAACTTGTCTTACTAAACTCCCAAGCTTCAGTAACATTTGTCCTAGAAATCTGAAGTAGAACCTTTTTTTGTTCTCTCTTTCTGTTTCAGGCCACTGCCTTCAACTCGATGGTCATATATGTCTGCATAACAAAAAGAAGTCATCAAATAAACGAATAATCGGCTTTCAGGTGCAATTTTGTTCTCAAATCATTACGGATACGAGTTTGTATCACATATTCATTACTCATGATACTCAACTAGTTTCTTCTGCAGTTTGATTCCACAGACCCGAGCAGAGTCATGGTGGCATCCGCAGATTCACAAGTTAGGATCATTAGCGGTCGCAACGTTGTCCACAAATACAAAGGTAACAATACTTTAAACAAAGCCACAAGAACGAACAAGAATTAAGCAAATTCTGAAATGTGTTTTGATCTTCTTTATAGGGTCTCGAAATGCGGGAAATCAGATATCGGCATCGTTTACAGCAGACGGTAAACATATCATATCGGCGTGTGACGACTCCTCCGTGTACATCTGGAACAGCGTTGTAAACGATCCCGTACCGCCGTCTCCAGGTTTCTTCTCCCACACGAAACGAGTTAAAGTCCGTTCCTTTGAGAAATTCTCTGCAGATGTCTCAGTCGCTATCCCGTGGTCCGGTTTCTCCCCTGTGATCTCCAGCGGTTCCGAGCTATCCCCTTCACTCTTCTCGTTGGGGCGCGAGTACGTTCTCGATTCTCCCAAAGGATCTGCGACTTGGCCGGAGGAGAAGCTAGCTAGCTCGTTTTCTCCGGTGAAGGCAATCCGTAGATCCCATTATAGATTCCTCCGATCGTCGTGCAGGAGAACGTCAGAGTCGTCTCATCTCTGGGGGTTGGTTATTGTCACTGGCGGGTGGGATGGACGGATCAGATTGTTTCACAACTATGGTTTGCCGGTTCCCGTTTGAAATCCAACGGCTACGAAGCGCTCCTTTTCAAACGTAGCCCTTGTATTTACATGCACCTCTAACCAGGTGGCGCGTATGGTGAAATCAGTCCGATTTTTTACACGTGGTGATGTTTAGGAGTTTTGTATGGGCCTAAGTTTGGGCCTAACACGATGGCCCGCTTTTTAACCCGGTGGTTTGTAGCTGGGTCTCACCAGGTCGGACGTAGCCGGGGCTGAAGGTTTGGAATTACTTCAGAGGTAGGGGAACGAGAAAAAGAAGGGGTAACTCAGATTTTTGCCTTTTATCGTAAAAATTGTTATTAGTATAATTATACTTGGCTTTTCTTGTAAGTAATAATATATATAGGAAAATGTAACTGAGGCCCGTTTTTTTGTTTTCTCGTGTAAATACCATGGTTTTCTCTCCATTGCAATATTTTTTGTTGGTACAGAATAGACTTGTAATAGGAAATCTTGAATTCCAATTTCCAAACCTTAGAAGTAAAAAAGAATGAGTCTGCCATGAATGGCTAAATCAACAAAAATGTATAACCATACTAGCAATTAAGTTTCCTGTAAAGAATAATTAGATTTCATCTGTTTCGGTTATTTCAGAATATGTAAAGATTATGCTGCCTTCCCCTAGCCTATATTTTTTGTTTAATTCGTATAGGCTTTGGTTGTAGAGTAGAGTATATTTCTTTGTCAAGTTTTTAACGAAAAATAACTGAAATATTTCGGCAAAGAAAATATAAATTATCTTTGCTGCCGATGACTGGACTCGATTCGACTTGTGGCAATCTCCCAAAGACAAAGCAAAGCATATTTTGGTGAAGATCGATATATACCAAACTCTTGGAACTTTTATCACTCTTTCTCCATGTTGATTTTTGATTTATTGAAACTTAACCATGAAATACATGAGACTATTTTCCTCCTGTTCCTCGTCTATTTCTCCTGTTAGTATAAATACTATGGTTGTAGTTCTTATCATCCTTTCGACAGGTATTTTTCATTAAATCAGTTTGAATCATTTTTTTCATTAGTCAATAAACTATTGGAAGTAATCTAATGTCACCTATAGTATAGAGAAAGAAGCAAATAGCGTTCGACGAATCTTTTTGGAGGGAACAATAAGATATTTATTATAGTGAATTGATTTTCAAAATTTAAGGGAATATATATACTTATGTTTATATTTGAAATTTTGAATCAACGGTTAGGAGCTGATGCGAGCATTGGTGTAAACTACGGCACACTCGCGGACAACCTCCCTCCGCCACGTCAAGTGGCAGAATTCCTCCTCCATTCCACCGTCATCAACCGTATCCGCCTCTTCGACGCCGATCCTGAAACTCTACGAGCCTTCGCTCACACAGGCGTCGCCGTGACCGTCACCGTCTCCAACGACCAAATCCCACACCTAACCAATCTCTCCTTCGCCCAACGATGGATCTCCGAACACATCCAACCTCACTTCCCATCCACAAACATCATTCGCATCCTCGTCGGAAACGAAGTAATCTCAACCGCTAATCACCTCCTCATAAGAAACCTAATCCCAGCGATGCAATCCCTCCACACCGCCCTAGTCTCCACCTCTCTCCACCATCGCATCCAAATCACAACCCCACACTCTTTAGGAATCCTCTCTAGCTCCACCCCTCCTTCTTCTGCTAAGTTCCGTCAAGGCTACGACACTCACGTCCTCAAGCCTCTCCTCAGCTTCCTCCGCACTATCTCATCCCCGTTCGTTGTGAATCCTTACCCGTTCTTTGGATACTCAAACGACACGCTGGATTACGCTCTCTTTAGACCTAACCCAGGCTTATTCGATAAACACTCGAAGCTTCTCTACACAAACATGCTCGACGCTCAGCTTGATTCCGTCTATTCCGCCATGGCTCGGCTTGGCTTCTCAGACGTTGAGATCGTCGTCGGCGAGATCGGTTGGCCGTCGAAAGGAGACAGAGGTCAAATCGGCGTCGACGTCGCCACCGCTGCTGAGTTTAACAAGAAAGTGATGGAGCGTGTGAGTTCCGGCATCGGAACGCCGTTGATGCCTAATCGGACTTTCGAGACGTACATTTTCGCGCTCTTCAATGAAAATCTCAAATTAGGACCGACGAGCGAGCGTAATTTCGGACTTTTCCGATCCGATTTGACACCGATCTATGACATCGGAATCCTCCGGCCAACGGTAATCGCCGCCACGTTTTTTGGCAATGTCTTCGAGAACTGTATTGTGTTTACGGATTTTTGGTTTTGAATCTTGGTAGGTTAGAGCATCGGATCCGGAGAACAATCCGCGATCGCCGGTCAGAGGATCGTCCGGGAAACGGTGGTGCGTTACTAAGCCCGGCGCAGAGACGGTGGCTTTACAAAGGAACATAGACTACGTGTGTGGACTGGGTTTGGATTGTAGGCCCATTATAGATGGTGGGCCTTGTTTCCTACCCAATACAGTGGAAGCCCATTCAGCTTTCGCTATGAACTTGTTCTACCAGACTATGGGAAAACACGATTTCGACTGCGATTTCGATACGACTGGACAGATTACTGCCACGGATCCCAGTATGTGTTGACTTCCAAAAAAAAAAAATAGATTTAGTAAAGTGATTATTATTTTTATATTAACTTTTGTTTCTTTTCTTTTTTTGGCAGGCTATGGAGATTGTGAATATCAGGCTGCCTTTGTATGAAAATAGACCAGTCTTTTTTATTTATTTATTATCCCACGAAATTGATGGCTTGTTTAACCAACAATAGACACTTAACAAAATTCAGTTACAAATTCTATCTGCAAACATTTGACTCCTACATTTGTCAATTTATTATTGATATTTGCTGGTCAATATCTAGTAGTATTAATTAAAATACAAGTTAATTACTAAGAATCAGATACTCTTTTTGACCCATAATTATGACCATTTTCATAACTATGACTATATATGTATGCATACATATAAGTCAAGAGGCCTGACCGGTGAAAAGAGAAGTTATAGAACCCGATTTAAAAGATGAAGCTTGTGATTCTAGTATCCTTCTTGCTTTTTCTCTCAATGTTTTCTTCAGGTACAGATCAACTAATAGTGTTCTCTAACCATTGTTTATTTCAAAAATTACTTACCTCAGCTATGAAATAATGTGTGCCTTAAAAAATCTATGTCCAACAATTTTCTCCAATTGCATGTTTCTCATATATAGTTGTATGGTAATTTTGTGTAACTTAAAAGATATACTATAAATTATCAGATACTTTTGATGATACAAATGCTAAATTGCTTTATAATTTGTTAGGGCTCGTTGAAACTTCACAGCTCGACAACATTCACAACGAGGTATATCAAAAAACAATAACAAAATTAATTATATGGGACATGGAAGATAAAAATAAGAATAACCTTTTAATACCTTTTCATATATAATCATTTAACGATTACAGATTTTTTTTGGATCTGAATTTTCATTTTTTTTTTTTTTTTTGTAATTTCTTTTACTTCTACGGTTCTACCTAATGTTTCGGATAACCATATCTCTTTATTATCACTATTAACTCTACACAATTTGTTTTTCTTATAATCATTTTAAATTATTTTCATTAAATTATATACAATTTTTCTGGATCGGGTTTGAGTTTTAATAATAATGATAAAAAAATGGTGTTGATTTGATAAGGTTGTGACGAGTGAAGGAAGGGTTGATCTGGAACTGGACTATGACAAACCTCATCCAAAACCTCCCAAATCGTCCGACCCACCACCTCCTCCAAGATCTCTCAAATCATCTGAGCCACGCCACCTCATCCAAGACCTCCCAAATCGTCCGATCCGCCAAAAGTAGCACATCAAACTTATAACAAGAAAAAAATAGTAGATCGTAACAAATACAATTAAAAAGTATTACGTTCAAATTATGGAGTAGGTCAAGCAAGTTGAATAAAAATATATAGTAAACAAAAAGAAATATCTTTTTTTTTTTTGGTCGAACAACAAAAATATATCAAAATTTCTAGATCATAATCCAAATATTTTTTTTCCAACAATCAAAATATTGATATAATAACATATTATAATACCAAAATATTTTAATATTATAATATATTTTTATGTAGAAAGAAATATCTAATATAATAACGTATGACCTCATATATGATTCGAAAAAGAAAAAAAGAAATTTTCTTTTCAAAAAAATTTCCAACATTCAGTTAAAAATAATATCAAAAGATAAGTGATTTTCAAAACAATTATTTAGTGTTAGTGACCTTAATTAAATATAATATATATTTTGTTTTGTTAAGATCATAAGGCTATATATATTTATAAATTTGTTAAGTTTGTACTCATTTAGAATTAATTTACTACATAATAAGAGTATTAACTAATTAAAATATCTCAAAGATCAAATAACCAACTGAAATTAATTTTGAGAGTATTGGTACACAGTTCTATTGTCATATATATATATATGTTCATTTATAAATTAATAGAAACAAACAAAATACATAGAAATGAATAAAAAAAACATAAAAAGTGTATAACAATAATGACTTAATGTTATTTACTTGCCCCTGATTACAAAAATTCCTTTGGATCGCCACCTCCTTTGCGCGTATCCCTTTCTTAAACTCTATATTGAAACAATACAATTATCAAATATACATCTATAGTTACATTTGTAATTATATTATACTTATATAAAAATGAATCAGTCAACGTATGTACAATCTACGTATATGATACAAAAAAACCTCAAGAGTTGCCTGCCACTTTCTCATATAGTTATGAAAAAATTTGTAATAAGGAAGTTGAGTAAGACTGTGTGACCCCCATAAAAAATGGTTTAATTGATGTAAGGTTTTAATAACCAAAATTAAGTATATAGTAAATATCCTTCTTTGAGGGTTTTCCTACATAGATAAATATCAAAAAGTTATTATAGCATTATTTTATACACTGAAAAATATCAAACAACTTCCAGGATTTTTAGAGTGTTTTATCTTTTATGCTATATATTGATTGCCACTATACATCGAAATAGTTTAGTAACAATGAAGATCAAGTTGCTGATTTAAAAAGGTTTTGAGAGGTGGTGACGAATGAAGGATCAAATTCCGAAGATGGACATTGTTCTACCAAAATTGAAACAAGAAAATTGTGAATGAATGCATTGACTTCATTTGGTGATAGAACAAAAGCTGTGAGTAACATACAACTCTTGTCATAATAGTATATCTTCATGTGTAATACTCCTTCAAGTAGCCAGGACCGGGTTTGTAAGGATCTGATTCGGCATAAGCTTCAGGTCGATCAAAGCCGAGATCGTTGACACGGTTGCTGAGAACATGGAAGATGGCTTTTTTGGTACCTCCGTATTCGTCTCTGTTTTTCTCCACGTACTCAGTAGCTTCAGCTGCTACACTGTTGACGAATTCAAAACGATTGTCTTCGCTCAAAAGCAAACGCTCTATGTCCATGGTCATGACCTTGCCAACTTCCCTAATCTTCCTCACTTGCTCTTCCACAAACGGAACTCTTTGCAATTTGTAACGCAACATATCGTCCTTCTTTGTCTGCAAGACAAAACAGGACAAGACATAGAAAAGTATTAGTCGCTGCTAAACACTTGTTTGATCTCTGACTTCAAATCATTAGGAGTGGTAAATGTACTTAAGAGAAACTCGAATACAAACATTGATACATTATCAAACTACATAAAGTGATAAAAGTTTTATATATTTTATATAATGTGCAATCCAAGTTCGTGAATCTTCTTTAATTGTAAGCTAGCTTCTGTGATGAGCAAGAGTTCAAACTCAGAAAACTCTTGAAACAAGAGAGATATTCTCTAAAGCTAATTCAAAAGAGAAAAAGCAAAGCAAAGACCAGATTTTGATTCCACTTGAGCTCATTAAAAAAAAAAAGAAACTTGAAGTGAAAATGAGAGAGTAGAAGAGAGATTAATTGTACTTACAAGTGTTCTCCTGCGCCAAATACGGCGTCCATTATCATCCCTTTGAATCCCGCAATAAACCTATCCAACAACAGAAACCAAATTCAATAAAAAAAATTCATCTTCCTCCGCGAATTCGTTATAACAAAAAAAATCAACTACATATACCCGAGGCTGAAATGTGCAGCTTGAAGCTCGTGAGTTCCCGCTTCTCGCATCACCAATCTGAAATACAACCACAACAACAATAACAAGAAAATCGAACGTCTTAACAAAATACGAAATGGAAGTGTCGTCCCCGGGAACAGACAACCAATCGAACGATGCTAATTCGCAGAATTATTGAGAAAAACAAGAGAGAGTAGAGAGATTTACACGGAAAATCGAAGAGCAGGAGGTGAAGGAAGAAGCCATGGCTAGCTACAGTTTTCGGTAAATAGATAGAACCGGGAATCTTTATATACGCTCTCCGCTCCACTGTTCTCTATTCGGTTTATTTTTTTTACCGGTTCTGTAACTAAACCAGTTTCCTCTTTTTCTTTCTTCCCTTTGCTCCTCTTTTTGACTTTAAGAAGGATTTGTTGTTTGTCGGAGTTTATGGAAGCCTATTTATATGTAAGCTAGGTTATTATCTACGCTAAATACATATATTTATTTTATTTTTCTTTTCTGAAAAAAGTTAAGTTTGTTCATTGTTAGTTTAGTTATGTTCATTCTGTGTTTGAAGTAGTTATAAAGTTATATCGATCTTGATCCCCTTTACCCAAAATCTTTTTTTCACTACATGTCTCTGGTGCACTACTTTTAACAATAAATCAGATCTTGTCGTGGTTCTCATGTTACACACATTTCAATCTTTTTATATAAGCATCTGGAGGTCTCACCACTTGTTCCTACAACGCAAGTTATTTCTCTTCATTTTAAATGCTCATCACAATGTATACAGACCAGTGGCTTTATGAAGAGGATAACAATGGCAAAGTCTAGAAATGTCTCAACAGCACAAAGATCAAGATATACGCAACAAGGAAACAAATCAAGAGTGGAGAAACCACTGAGGATCCTTGAGTTTTAAGTCGGAGAGACTAGGGAAGCGTTTGCTACTCCTTGTTGCAATGTTGTAGACACATATGTCGAGGCATGGAATTAAAAACTTCTTGTGACCGAAACGGTCATTACGGGTGAAATAGATGGAGTTTGACTCGATACCAACGGTATGGCCAGCAGGCACGGTGATACCCAAATCGAAAAACAGGGCCTTATCACTTATAGATTTCATGTCAATAAGCATGGTTTCGCAGGTGTCGGGGTTTATCTATTTAAAGTCCCTCTTGTAGACGCGGAAGATCCTACAGATTGGCTGGTAAGCCTTGGTAAAGGCCAACAAAACCTCGTTTGATGTTGTAACAGCAAGTCTATCGCCAAATGAGATGACCTTTTCTATGACCGTTCCGAAATCAGCACAAAGAGTATCTGACCTCATCATTGGAAACCTAGGGATCCCGGACACATCCTTGAAACCATCTTGTCCAGACAAATCCAGGTGTCGAACGTAGCCACGGGTCGCCAGGTAGTACAGACTGTAACCTTTGAGCACCACATCTTTTAGGCCTCGGAACTCCCTGAGAACATCTTCCCGTATTGGAATATCGCGGTAATGATCATTCCCTTTCTTGCAAAACCCTAAAAACTGGCCTTGCTCAAATTGCCACACAACAACATAGTCGCCAGTATTGTCGTCTACCCACAAAAGACCCCTCAGATATTCGGTAGTGTGAATACCCCAAGAATTATGCTCAAGTAAAGCAGACTTGAATTCATTATTATCTGCTCGCACAACATTATAAAGGCCACCCTTGATTGACTCTAGAGGTGGGAGATGGATCATCTCCTCGCTAAACACATCTACGATATAGAGATAATCTCGAGAATCTACCACCAGGAACCACTTACCCGAGCTTGCCAGGAATCGATACCCTGAAAAGTCACTCTTCGTCTCGTAAACCTTATCTACGCGTGGGTCGTACAGGCGACAACAGCAATGGAGATCCGTGTTTTGGACGCAACGTTTGTTTGGAACACAAGTACCAATTCGAACACACCATCTTAGCCCTGTGGAAATCAACATAACTCAAACGTTCCAATAGATCTCCCAAGATGTCCATTGGGAGCTCCGACCAGCGGCTGGAATGAGGAGTCCCCATCGTTATGGTTTTGTTGCCGGAAACGTTTTTCCGTGATTTACTTGTAAAAATATTTTCCTCCATGATCTTTACCTGTTTACTTTTTGTTTTTGTTTTTTTTTTTCAATAAAGTTAATTACGAATCTCAATTCTGTAGTCAAAATATTTTTTAGATTTTCTTTTAAATAAATTAGTTAAGAAGAAATCGACTAATTTAAACATAGCAATTATTTTCGAGATTGTTTCGTATTTTCATATAAGCCACATTAACCAAAAAGGAAAACGCTGGTAAATTTTCCTTTGCCAAATGGGATTGTAATAAATGTGCAGATAGTTTGGCAAGATACTCCATTCGCTCTCTGGTAATGACTGAGAATTGTAATATGCATGTCCTCACTTTATGATAAAGAGCTTCTAGACAATGACAAAGTTTGAATAAAAGAAAATTTAACCGGAAAAAAAAGAAAAAAGGTTGGTCTTGTATAGACACTCCATAGGTGCATTCAAAATATCAAAAATAGCCTTTAGATTAGCCTCCCTATCATCTAAACTCTGAAGGATGATGTAGCTAGCATGCCTGATTCCTCCACGTCTCTTGTGAAAGAGGACATTTAATACTATACTTTTATTTATCCGACAAAATTCGAGTTCGAAAGAAAGGAACAATATATCCAATAACCATAATACGTGCGGTTTTTACATCTCCTAAATTGAAGTATCATTAAATAAAGAACTATCAACAGGTTGATCATTAATTATTGAACAAACAATCTTAAAAAACAATCTAGTAATAGTTAGTGGGAAGCCTCTAATCTCTATAATGAAGTATATATAGACCTTGGTGAGCAAAAAAAAAAACACTCCATCGATCACCAGAAAACAAAAATGGCTTCTTTGAACCATCTCTTAAAATGTTGCATTCTCCTAGCTATAATCATGATCGTTCAGGCTCAAGCCAACCGGAAACTTCTTGACGCTCATGCCGATGACAACACAGTAGCATCCTCTTATTTCAATCCTCCATTGATGGATTCTCGTCAAGCTTCTCTTCCTTCTTCTCACCGATCACTTGGTGCTCAATTTTACGAGAGATCACCGCCTCCACCACCACCAAAAAAAGCTAGAAAAGAAGAATCCGAAACCACCGGTATCTAAACCATCAAGTGATGAGCATCGGTCGTGGAGTAGACTCGTAAGTTGGTGTCATGTTTGAAAAGAGCATTTATGTTCTGATATTGGTTTTATGGTTTTAAGACATGCGCAATGTTATAGGACTTGATTCGATTTTATCTCTTTTTCTTATTTATGTTTTCTAAAGCAATATGTGTGTTTTTCTCTATGTATCTCTTTGTGCTACCTATCTTGGTGACAATAAAGGTTATTATTTAAAATTAATTTAGTTTACTTTTTGTAAATAATATACCCCGAAACTTCGATGATACCATCTTCCGTCCATTACTCGAATAGCTTGATTGGTTGAACAAATACCATATAAAACAAAAGTACGGGGAGAATAATCTCAGTTTATTATATTAGTTTTGGTTTGTTTTCTTCTTTTGTACAACAATTTGGTTTGTTGTGTAAAGTTGAAACAATTTTATTGTTAGGGACAAGACAACAAAATCGAAAGTGACACAAAAGTTTCATATTATTATTATTTTTAACCATTGTGGTTAGTTAAATCAAACATTGTCCAGTTCGTTTAGAGGTTCTCTTGTACATTTCCTATATATATTTGGAAGAATATATTGCATTCACATATTAACCGTCGTACGGTATACAAACAAAATTCACACAAGCATACATATTGATATTATGTAACAGAAAATACAATGGAATAAAATTTCTGGTTTGTCAATAGATATACAAAACCAGCTTCTGTTCAATATTCGTCCAAGTAAGTGTAGAGCGTATCGTCCTTCTTGGTTTTGCGTCGGCTAAGCAACGCCTTAAGCAGCCGTTTGCTCTTGCTCGGTTGTTGTTGTTGCTGCTGCTCCGGTTCTTTCTGAGCTTCTTTCTCAAACGCAACCCGAACCGAAGCCGATCTTCTCGGTTCTGACGGATACTGAACCGTAAAAAATCAAGAATCAAAACCGGTAAAGGAAAAAAGAAAGCGGTAACGAGAGATATTTGAATGTAACCGAAGCTTACTCGTTTAGGAGTGATTGATCTACTCTTGCTCGGGGTCGTTGGCCGGCTTATTGACGACGGTCGTATAGCAACCGAGCCAGACCTTAGCAGGGGAAACCGATGCGGTGATACTGTTCGCTTATCTGGTTTACCAAACGCACAGTTAAAAGGTTTGTAATTTTCTCATTAAGCACAAACGGAGTTTCAAGATAAGTAAGCTGATATGTTTTATTTTTACCTTGTTCTTTCTTTGGTGCCGTGGTGGAGATAGAGGAGAACGAAAAGGTTGCTGAACGTTGAGTTTTCCGTGGAGGCGGAGACTGAAGTACAGGTTTTCTGCATAAGAAAAAAGCAATAAAGCGACACATAAAAGGTTAATACTTTCCGGTCAGTAACAGTGGAACTTACTAAAAAGGACAGGAGATTACCTAAGGGGTGGTGGAGGCGTTTCCCGAATTGTAGTACGAACAGCTTTAGGTTACAAGAAAAGAGCAAATCAAGAATCAGATTCGGAAGACATCTTAAATCTTGGACAATTATATGGAAAAGGCAATTTATACCATTTCTGAATTGGTTCCAGTCAGCTTCTTCACCAAAACTACTTTCAACACTCTTGAGCTTTGCGAGGTTGACACCCCTCTTGATTTCACCCGCTGATAGAGAATATTTTTAGTTTTTGGTAATGATATTTAAGAGAAAGAAAGTTTGCAGAAACGTGGAGAGAGAGAGATGAGAAAGAAACTCACAAGGCAAAATGTATCGCTTGTGGAACTTTGGAGTGTCGATCACAAGTGATTGCTGAGAACGACCTTCATGATCCATATACTCTTGGCACATCCGTAGCCTCTATACAGATATGAGAAAACTCAGTAACCCAAAAACCTTTTTTGAAGCAACGGTACATGCCTACATGGTACCTTTAATCGATCTTATAGAAAACACCATTTTGAAGACAAGTTTATGATACCTGTTCGATGCAAGATACTCGTAGCTCGGTTCCTGCTACTTCATCGACTTTTTCATCGACAAAGTCATTAACTTTATATGTAACAGATCCCAAATGATCAACTGTATTCACTAGAGCCTTTATCGCATAATCTTTCAGTGTCTCCACGACTCTGCATAAACACGTAACAACTTATAAGAACCTAAAAGAAAAAGTCTAATGACAATTAATCTGAGCTGTGAATTAGGATCATTGTGCAATATAACAAGGAGTAGCAAGAAGGACAAACTCACTCACGTGTGTTTTTGTCCATCGTTTGTGTAGGATAGTTCGAAATACTCAGCTGCTGAATACAGCTGTGTTCTCAGATTCTTCAGATCCTGTAAAACAAAGATGTCATTCTCAGACTAATTTGTAGAACATGGAAAGGAAAAATTTGAAGAACTTAGCAATGATCATCAAGACTTATGAAGATTACTCAACTTCAAGATTTAAAATATACCTTAAGACTATCAGAGAAGAGCATACTCTGTTGCATAGAGGTCTCATCGTAATTTGAGGCTTCTCGGGGCATGGCCATTGTAGCCGCTGCACTCATTTTGAGTTACAGGTTAAGATGGAATCTCAAGTCCCCTTCTCTCGTTCACTGTGGAAATGGAATGATCAAATAAGAACTAAGAAAAAAAACTTCGACAATCAGAAGATAAGAGAAGATCCAAGCAAGTTATTTCAGACAATGAAAACAAACAAAATGGGTCCAGCTATAAATATAAGAGACTTAATATTCTAAGAGTACAATAAGGAAGTGAGATTGAAGCTGAGACAGGAAAGCTATTTATAGAAAATGAGAGACTTTCTCATAGAAAGCATCTTGAATGTATTTGTTACCATCATGGACAAACAACGAGAGAAAGAATCTTTGAAAATAAAAAGTTATATTTGATCCTTAACACCCTCAAAGACTAGTTTTATCAGCTGCATTTGAAACTTGCTATGTTCAAGCCGCTAGCAAGACTGAAACTAGAGCACCCAAAAATATTATTATCTTTTAGATCCATATGAAAGCAGACGACTCGCGCTTTCAGGATCCAATTAGTCTAAACAGGATTTTCAAACAGAAGTATTTGAGTGAGTTGGATCACGGATCTCAGAGAACCTAGCATATTAAAGTTTCTTTAAAAGGAATTTAAACCAAAGATTATATGATTCTGTGGATGTTTTAAGGTAACAACAACACGCTAACTAATCTAATAAAGAATAGCAAACAGACAAGAAGTAGAATCCACAGCTCTAAAGCAACCCACTATTTTGATCTGAAACAAACAGATTTTGTCTGAATCTTCAATAATACTCTTTTAAAAAATCTATAAGAAATTAACAAAATTTCCCAGAAAGTAGACAAAACAGATTGTCTAAAATAACATTAAAAATAAACAGAAGAAAAGCTGCAATTTCAACCAACCCAGATCAATTCAATATCAGTTCAGCTTGTCATGTCCCATTTACCAATCAAGAACTGAAATTTTGTTTCTATAGCATATGAAGAGACACAGACCTGTTCAAGTCAATAATCTAAAACCCACCACTAGTTCCAATGTCGAGATTATCATTCACCCTAAAACCCTCAATCAAGAACATTGTAAAAACTTCAACTTGTGCTTCCTACCATATGAACAGAACTCTCAAAAACCCAATAAAAATTTACACATTATATCCTCAAAATGGTTTTTTAAACCAAAAGAAGAGCACACAGTAATCCAAAGTCTCAACCTTTTTAACATATTTTAACTGAAATTGTCAGACAAAACGAATGAGAACGAAATAGATAAATGGGAGTGGCAGAAGAATACAAGAAATTAACCTGAGGGTTTCTCACTCCAACTCCAAGCCTCTTGTCTGCTCGAGAAAAAAGAATGGATATGTATGATTGCAAAAATGAGGACTTAAACACCACCGAAAAAAAAAGACTTTATTTTTGTCTTCAAAGTGTTTACTCGTACGACCAAAGAGGAAAGCGAGAAAGTGGAGAGACGAAGAGAGTAATTAGAGGAAGAAAGTGTTTTGTGTTTGGTACCAGAAACCTCATTTCCACTGACTCACCCACTTTTGTCCCATCAATTCCGGAGCAACCCTCGCTCTAACTATTATTATGTTCATCATTTTCTTTCTTTCTATTCAAAATATTATAACGATTTATTCCGAAACAAGAAAAGAAAATAAATCTGAATTCAACTTTATTAATAAATGAATGTTCTTTTTTGACATAAATCAATTTGAGTTGTACTATAAAGTAGCAATTTAAAGTCTTTTTAACGGAGTTTCAAGGAAAAGAATAGTAATAGTACAAAGTAAAAACAAGACAATCATTGTCATTGTAATTATACACTTTTCAATGTGAACTGATTGGTCAACTAAAGGAAACGCTTTTTGAAATGTGAACTACTAATAGAGTAATTCTTCATATAGATTGATAATGATAGAGAGTTTGGATCGTGCGTGCTCGAACGATAACGTTTCCAACGAAACTTTATTGATTATTAGGAGTAACAACAAATAAATAAACAAAGTATAAATAAGAAACGGGAAAATTGCCAAATAATACCCAAACTTTTCAGTTTTGGCCAAAAAATATCTAAACTAAATTGCTAGCCAAAAAATACTTCAATTTGTATTGACTTTGATAAAAACCAACAAACTTATAGTTGACTTGGCCAAATTAGCACACCGTTATCCCATCTAACAGAATCGTTAGAAAGCTGTCTAATTATTCCGTTAAACATAAAACGACGTCGTTTTGATTATTAAAAAGAAATAAAAATTCGTAACACCCTAGGTTCGAACTCGGGTGAGAAGGATATGGGGAGAGGTCTGTCGCCACTAAGACAATGACAATTCATTG